>JAVJGG010000031.1:19219851-19236899 GCA_035590195.1 Aviceda cuculoides
GACAGAATGGTTAAAGAATACATATACAGAGAGGGTCACACCTCACCATGTAGCCCTAGCATGGCTCCATATTGACAAGAATCAAGTTATTACATTTCACAGGCATTATTAGTGATGATTGTTTCGGGATTGTCCAGTTTCATATTCCCATGTGTTTCTGCTTTGACTACCTTGGAAGAAATTATTTCTACGCTGGCTTTCCAGGAGAACTCAGTGGAGTACAGCACAGTCTTTATCAGAGACCTTACAGCTGTGCTTCGTGAGGTGGCAATTACTGCTTCTGTGATTTACTAATGGTGGTTAAAGATACCTGTTGCACACAGTGAACTGCAGTGTGGAGATCAAAAAGCTAGTGCCCTTGATCCAGTGAGCCTGGACCCTGTAGCTCTGTATAGATGTATCGGATCAAATTTGGAGGCAGGAATGCCTGTTTTATAGGCAGACTCTATGAAATGCCCTAGCATGTTGCTTGTTGAATTTGACTAGTTACCCTGAGGGTTGTGGCAGACAACAGGGGAGTCTGGTTTTATAACATGGTTTTCTGGCAGATTTTTACTGCTGCAGATAGATGAATGTTTTTTGTCTAGATGCATAGTGGTAGCTTTAGTACAAAAGTTTGACCCAAGTGTTAACATCACATCTTCAGATTCCAACAGTTCCTCTTCTTCCACAGCTATCAAGGTATTTTAAAGTGGTTGCTATTTACATGTTCAATGTAGTCACTTGGATGATACCCATCATTGCTAGTTGATGACAGCATTGCAAGATTTCTGACATAATTCTTTAAAGAATGGACTGCCTCTGATATCAGGAGAACTGCAGCTCCTGAGTCTCTCTTAGTATATAATTCGAAACCAGCTGTTAATTCTTACTCATGTTACTGCAGTAGACTGTCAGAACTAAGATTCGCAACTTTCAATTCCTTATTTGCCAAATTTTGAAGCGTGGCTTTATATGAATAATACATTATTGTAGAAAAATAAACCTTTTAAAATTGTGACAGTTTATTCCTCATCCTATAGAGAAGTAATCTGTAAATGGTATTATGTTGGTGAAAGCGTGGTGCATCTACACTGATGATTTGGGTTTTTTGTTATAGTTTTTTAACCCTTTTCATTGTCCACAGAGATCACAAGATAGAATGGATCTATATCAAAACCGGGAATGATTTGATGGTCTGTCCACATCAGTAGGTGCATGAGTTTCACACTGCCTGACTTTTTTCCCCACCATTGGCCCCAGTCTTCCTGCACTGTCACAGTGAGCTTCATTCAACAACTATGAGCACAGCATGCAATCTCAATATTGTTCCAGAGATGTGATGGTTTGCGTTTTTGTTTACAAGACATATGAATGCTTTAAAATCAAAACCCCCAAAACTAAAAATGCCCAGAGGAGTCAGCAGAGCCCTGTTCTTTACCTCTTAGTACTATGACTGGAAAGCTGCAGGAGAATCTCATGTCAGTGTAATTCTCGAGCACAGGGTGATGGTATGTTAACCCTCAAGCAGAGCTGCTGTGTGGGGATGTTAGGAAGATCCTATGATTTCAGCAAAGCACTGTACTGTAACAGTTTTCCAGTTAGAGTAATAAGTGTGGAGGGACCCAAGGCAGTTCTGAAGATGGAGTTCAGACACCTCAGTAAGTTTATGAATAGGGTTGTTCATGATGGTCTGATGGTCACTGATGGTACAGGACAGGATTTGATGGCCCCTTTGCTTTCTTGTTCCTTGTTTTACTGTAATGCTGATACAGCTGCTTCTGTGGAAGGGAAAGTGGTGGGTTGAAAATAAGAGGCAGCATTGCCCTAAGAGGCTTCAGGATTAAGCCAATAAATAGGATAAGTGGTATCTCAAAATCTAAACCAGTTTTGTTGTTAAAGTTTATTGTTTAAATGAGGAAGAAGGGGAGAAAAGCCATTTTTCCCTTTCTGCTTTTGATATTTTAGTTTTTTCAAACACCTACATTAGAAGAAATGTAAAGAAATGTAACAGACTTAAGTAGCTGAGAAGGTTTTTTTTCTTTCCTTTTGGACTGTAGCTTTATTTTTAACACTGACATTACTGTAAATGTTTGTATTTATTGGAAACATGGGAGGATTTGGCTACAGAGAGTACCTTACTGGGCATTTTCTTTCATATCCTTTTCCCTTTCATATTTGCAGAATTGGGCTTTCCATATGGATCCAGAGACCATTACCAAAGTCTCTCCTATTTGCTTTCATGTTTTGAATAAATTAGCATTGATACTGGGCCGATATTGTAGAAATAAATTGACACAAAAGCTGGTGTGGACAAAAAAAATCTGAAAGATGAATGGCTACTAAAATGAGCATCATAAGCAGAAGAGGGACTAAAATGATTAATTTTGGCGTTGACACCAGGTCTTAAATGAAGCTGACTGTTCTATAAACTGCAATAACTACAGCTTCATAAAAAGGTGTGAGAATGGACATAAAAATGTCTTGAAGCTTTGCAGCCGTATTGGAGTTCAGCACCAGACCGGTTAAATGAGGGTATCTTGTATGCTACTACAGCCTTTTTGGTTATGGTAGGTTTGGAGTACTGTGATACCTGAGAAACTGAAGCTTACCTGATTAAATCTAAACATTTAAAATATTTGAGTACCTTTTTGTCATTTTATAAGGTGGCCAGGAAGGAATTAGTATCTCTGGTTGCTTGGAGGAATAAAGACTAGAAGGCTTTATGTGGAGCCCTAATTCAGTATTCTGGCTTGCCATCAGACTACTTCAATAGTCTGCCAAAAGTCTTATTTCATTAAGGCAGTTGACTTTGGGGAGGAAGGGGAGGCCTAACTTTTTTATTCTTATGTTCCATATTGAAGCTACTAATTTTAATATGTGCCTGAGACTTTTAATAGGATCAATAGCTGAATGAAGTCAGTGGTGATAGGAACTGTAGCATCAGGAGGGTTTTGTATACCATGGTTACCAAATAAATAGAACATTGTTTCTTTGGATAAGGACTGTATAGATTTGCAATGAATTGAAAGATTTTGGGCTATCTTCTTCTCTGATAACTGTATACTTCTACTGTAGAAGTTCTAGATCTCTAGGTATCCATAAGAGAAAATATTTGAGGGTGTTTTAGTGATAGAAGTGTGAGGAATAAGAGCTCACCTGAAATGTAAACCCTTGAAGTGGCTTCTGAGTTAATATTGTCTTTACTCCTTCACTATGAAGGTTATTTTATTGGGAAGATACTTGCTTTCTGGATAGCCATTATACTAATTCATGTTTGATGTTTTAATCCTGCTTTTACAGAAAGTCAGCCAATTCCTACACTTCCATTGTAGGTTTTTAAACAAAGCCGCATATAAAGCATGGGATTAAAAGCAATGCTGTGTTACAAATTATGAATGTAACAATAGGAAAAGACTGTTGTGACGCTGTTTCAAATGATGTTTACGATTACCAGTATTTCACAGTGAAATAGTGAAGTCTGGGGGGAGCTGCTGTAGAAGAGCTATTCCGTTATCAAATGTCTTGTTCCAAGCTAGGTGTATGTGTGCTTGGGGAAATGCTAAGACTGAAGTAAATGCTAAGACTGTGAAGTCTTTTTCTTTCCAGTAAGTCTGATGAAAACATCTAGTTTTGGTATTTTAGTTTTAAACCCCATTGGTCTGTTAGCAGAGGTGACATGAATGGATATGGAACTTGAATTAAAAAGCTTACTTTTAACTCCAGGAGCAAGGAATACACCAAAAGCAGCCCCCTTCTGCTGTCTGCACTTGTCAGATGTGTGGTGTTGTACCTGGCCATAGTGAGCAACTTACTGTGCAACTTTTTCCAGTTACTTCTGACCCTCTGTACCTGAAGTTCTGTGGATCCTGTTGTTGCTCTAACTAGTTTGGGGTTTTTTTCCCCAAAGGTAATGGTTGTACTTTTCAAGGCATACCTGGGTACAGTTTTTACCTTGTAATCTTCTTCAGTGTCATTTTTAATGCAGGGAAGTAGGTAGAAGAATCTTATGACTTAGCAGTTGCTCATTAAGCTGTGAAGACTTGAAAAGTATGAAGGCAGAAGTCAGCCTTTTGTCCTGACTCTTTGCTCCGGATGCTGTTGTTGACTCTGTTTACATCTCCAGAATTTTACAAGATTGTCTCACCTTTGAAATGTGTCCCATGTGTCCAGAGTCTGTCTGACTATATATGTCATGTGATTATATATGCATAACTGAAGATGACATAACTTTCAGTGTTAAGAGGGGATCATGAATGCTGTCTTAACAATCTCATGTCTGTCCCTCCTCTTTAAACATTGGTATGCTATTAGTGAACAATATAAATCTTTGGAATTGGTGAACAAAAATTTTTTTCCTGTCATTTTCTGTGTAATCCTGGGGTTTCAGTTTGGAAGATAAAAAAAATGTTTAACAAGCTTCAGTAATGTAGAAATGAAAGCCACAATTTATGTGAAAGCAAAACTTTGTTTCCTAAATCTGGATCATGAGCATCTGCTTAACTCAATTTTCTTTCCTTTAAAGCAGCAACAGGATACTGTTTTACAAGACCTTCTATGATAAGTAACCTTGTTTTGTGTCCAGATGTTTCATCTCCTGAGAGGAGTTTTTAGAATAGTTCACAGCACAAGTAATTGATCTATTTCAGAAGCTAGTGGGTTTTTTGTGAATTTTGAGCAAACTACAAATCTAAATTTGATAATCCCAGGAGATGGTTAAAAAAAAAATTAAATCTGAATGCTTTCTAGATTATAAATTAAAAACAATTATGGGGAGTACTAGTTTCAAAAATCATGATTTCTGCAATGATGATGCAATAGTAATACCTGAAATAATTTGCTCTGACAAGCAGTGTGCTTGTGTATAAATTGAAGGAGCATTGTTACTCAGTGTCCATGATGCTGTATTACTTGTTCAAAATCTGTCCTATATAAAAAGCTATTATTGTAAAAGTGTTTTACATCCCCGATCAACAATTGTTTGAATCTGCTCCCTTCCTTAACCCCCCCATCCTCCAAAATAAATTATTTTTATTGAGCATGTAATCTTGCTCACCATTATTGCAAAGTGAGCAAAAAGAGTAGTCTTTTTTTTTTCCCCCAGTAATACTCACCATCATTTCACATATTAAGTGTCATGGTGTATTTGTTTGCTTAAACTTTGAGTTTACTGAAAGACAAAAATTGAAACAGTGGATGTACTCTCAGTGCTTCTGTAACAAGAATCCAGAGCTTACAGTGTGTGTATTACTGTCGGTGATATTTCCCAAAGATATAAATCACATAACTGCTTTCTGAAAGTCCATTATCATTCCTCTGACCCCATAAAGCCACTCTCGAATCCTCAGTTTGTTTGATGCTTATTTTTTTGGAATGAGATGCATGGGCTTGATTCTTCTTTGCTAGGGAGGACTCATCGAGGAAGAGCAGTAGGCCATCAGCATGTGAGTGCCTCCAGGTTATACGAAGTATATCATAGCCTTTTTCTTTTCTGCAGAGATTCAGCCCTTCTCTGTGACCTGCTGTTCTTCTCTGTTAATAAATGTATAATTTCCTTCTTCTCTGGCTTTCAAAGATTTGTATGACTGACTTTTGTTTAAAGATGAAGCTTACCACTTCTTCCACTTCTTCCTCAATGTGGGAAATATCCCATCCAGCCAAAGGTGTTCTTAAAGCTGTGAATACGTATTTGTACCAAGAATGGGGAGAAAAAGATTAATTTTAAGTAGATAACTTATTCCAGAGCACCTTTTCTATTTTAAGTGTGTCAAACTCACTGCTTCAGTTAGATCTTTTCTGGAGTTACAACAGCTACCTGTAGCACATACAGAAGGGTTCTTGCTTCAGCAGCAGTGGAACTAGTTAAAAATAATACATGCGACAGGCAGCAATTTCAAAACAGCTTATGTATGGCTGAGAAATAGGAATTTGCAGATAGCACTGCCTTCTTGTATGATAGAACCGATATATTTTAAAGGAAGGCTTAAAATTTTAAGTTATACAGATCAAAAGACTTTTTTTTCCCAAGGAGAACCATTTAATAATGGAATAATTTTGTCTTTACCAAATGTCATATGTTGAACTTTTGAGGCTGTTTGTGACTTGCTCTGTGTTTCTGTACTTAAACTTTACTTATACAAATATTTGTGACTGTAGTTGGTTAAAACTGAGTTCAGTCAACTGGGTTTGTGTATCTATGTAATAAACTTATACTTGGAAAGCTGACAAAATACTCTTCCTCAAGAACTGTAAATG
This sequence comes from Aviceda cuculoides, assembly GCA_035590195.1. NCBI lineage: Eukaryota > Metazoa > Chordata > Aves > Accipitriformes > Accipitridae > Aviceda > Aviceda cuculoides. The sequence continues at coordinate 19,226,086 of JAVJGG010000031.1, forward strand.
AAATTGATTATCAGAGCAGTAGTAGTTAGTAATGCACCTCTGAGGATTATATCCATGAGCAAATTTTAAAGGAATGATGCAGGTGGATGGGCCAAAGTTTTAAGTGTATTTGCTATAGTGTATCCTGAGACATTTTTGAATCTTCCTGTCTTTAAAAGTAAGCATCAGTCTTCATAATAAAAACTTGCTGGGAGACGAACCTTGAAAGCAGTCATAGTACTCTAAATTAATACAAGTAATGTTATTTTACCTTAACCAGTAAAGAGACATTTTAATCCTTTACTTTGAACTAATTAAGGGCTAATTCTAAAACAAAACTTTTAAACAAATCACAGAGCGGGGTATAAGTCCTGACACTGCAAACAGGCTACCTCTCTGGTGTTTTGGGTTTTTTTTTGTTTTGGGGTTTTTTTTCTCCTTTTAAACTAATAAGGTGTCATCCCATAGTGCTTTTTTGCTTCTTTACTGTTTCTGTTTCCTCTTTCAAAATACAGTAAGTGTAATGAAGCAGACAAGATGTTCTTGCTGGGATTGTTGTTAGTTTTTATACATTAAAGAAGACTTTTCTGTTTATGGAGAACACAAACACATTTCTAATTTACATTGGGGATTTCTTATTTAAAACAAACAAAACCCCCATACAGGTAGCATTAATTAAATGCTTAACTGAAGCTTTTAGCTGTGCTTCTTCACATAATAGCTCACATCTTAGGAGTTAAAGTTGACCCTCTTGTTTATATTGTATACCTGATGTGTGTTTCTTGAATTGATGGGAGCTTCTTTGAGAAAACATGTTGAAAACCTCCAAGCTGTTACTAGCAAATTCTTACATTAGAGGTTTAGGGCATTTCAAACCCTACTGGTATAAGTACGGTATGGTCCAAATAATTACTTCCATGAAGTGGTAATTTCGTTTTCCAAATCACTGAAGTGTCAGGGGACTGCAAAGTCTTGCTGATGGTCTCTGTGAAGAGGTTGCCTAAGGAGCTGCTTTCTGCAAGTGCCAGACTAGTTTCTCCATACTTACATGCTGTACTGCAAACTTCTCAGTGTCCTGAGATTGTCTATTAAAACTAGCTGAGAGAGATGTAGCAGGTCTATACAATACTCCTTAGGAGGCCTGTGGCTGATATTAATAAGATGGAGGAAAAAGTACTAGGCTCTTCAGACTGTGAAGTTCTGTTGTGTAGTTATACTATGATTTCTTGACTGCCAGTCAGGAGTTGTAGTCTTAGACTTAAAAGTGCAAAATTCCCATAAAGTAGAGAAAATGCAGACAAACGTGAAGATTGCAACTTTGCACTGTGTAACAACCGTGGAAAAATTGTATGGTTTGTATTTGATGTTTTTTCTATTTCTGTAGAGAACAGTGAATCTGATATTACAGTTTTGGGACATAGTGTGGTAGTGTCTCTATTTTTTAGTGTTCTTACTCTTGTTAATGTAAGAAAGGCACTTACTAACTTTCTAAAAAAATCTTATCTATTTTCATTGAAAGGTATTCTCTGTTTTATAACCGCTTGAAGAACATTGAGGAAAATGAAGGAGGCCTTGATAAATTTTCAAAAAGTTACAAAGCCTTTGGAGTTAACCAATTTGTCGATGGCGGAATATATTGCAAAGAGTGGGCACCGGGAGCAGAAGCAGTGTTTCTCGCAGGTGACTTCAGTAAGTATTTTCAGGAATATTTCTTCTCTCCTGCACAATGTTTTAGATGAATGTCCTCTTCAGTTAAAAACAATTTTGTAGCAATGATGAAATTCTGATAGTAAAAATGTTTGTCATGGCTAAATGTAATAATATTTTACTTTACCTTGCAGTAGCCTAAGAATGTATGTGTTTCTATTGTATGGTCAGTATTAGGCTCTACAGTTAGGCTTCTATAAAACTGTATGCAGAGAAGGAGAAATAACAGTAGAATAATTTACTCTATGTTCTTTTACTGATCTAACAACAGTGTTGCCCAAGGACCAAGGCCCTTTGGAATTCCCATTCATCATGAGAGTGTAGACAAAAGTCCTGCTGGAAGATGGTAACCTAAAATCAAACTAACCTACTAGTGAAAGAGTAGGTGGTCTTCTGTTTTGAGGGGAGGAGAAGGAAGGATGTTAACAGAACAGGATGGTGGCAGGATTACATGGAGGAATTGCATTGCTTATTCTGAGAACCAGGAAGATGATTCACTTTGAACTTGAGACAAAATTATAAATTTGCTCCTTATTCAGAACGCTAGCTACACTCAAATAGTGTTCTGCAAATTCTTAAATGGAAGTGACATGCATTTTTGCTCTTAAATCCTGGAATACTAATTCTACTCTTTCCTTTTTTGAGGCAGGGTTTGAGGGGGTTTTGTTCTTTTTTTTTCCCTTTCACCTCTCTACTCTATCCCTTCTTCAGGATTAGGTATTAGTCTACCAAGGTACTAGGAATTTCATTGCTGGCTCTTACTGAACTGGGACTTTATCTGTGAAATGATGTTGTTCACTTAACTGCATTTCAGAAGTACACAGTGTTATTTATCCAACTTTTGTTTTGTGGAAATGCTGATCTGGTGAATGTTCAGTGTGTGTATTTATAGTACCAAAAAGTATATGAATTGCCAGTTTGAGGCAGTTAACTACTTCTGCTTAAACAAAAAGTTAGATGTCGAGTTTTCCTTCTTCCTTAGCCCTGTTTGAGGAAACTATTAAAAGGACAAACTCTATTTGAGGGAAGAAGTCATGAACTTGAAATTGTATGTGCTTGCGTAGCTTCAAAATGAGACTGATTACATATGCCATAGTAGTATCTGGTGGTGCTTTCTAAAGTACTGTGATTAAGATTCTGTAAAAATGTGCGCAGAAATAAATGGACTACCCTGGCAGTGTTTTTCAGATCCATTGCTAAGATTTTTTTCGGTGCTTCATCGCTATCTGGTTTAGCACTGTTTTTTTTCAATAGTCCTAAGATCAATCCACTAATAAACAGAATAAGCAAAAGGGTTTAAATACATTGTGCTTCAGTTTCCAGAGGCATAAAATACAACTATTTTAATTGTCAGGAATTTCTATTTTCTCTTTTTCTTTAAGAACTCAATGGGAGGGTCTGGGTCCACTATTCACTGTGATAATTTGAGTCTACAGACAATGATTATTTTTACAAAAATATATTGGTTTTGATGCAGAAGACAAACAGAAAAGTTAGTGCAATGCTGTTTTCAGCCATGATCCTGTTTGATGTGGTTAACCTAGTGAATGATAGAGTAGCTTTCCTTGAAATACTCCTTGTCTTTTTATTGGAATAGACATTGATAAAATAGGTTAGTGTAGTACTTGAACTTTAACATGGGAATCAGGTATGTCCTCTGATTCAAAACTGAATAATGAATCATGAGTATATTTCACCTACTGCTAGATAATAGTGATTTCAGCTATCAATACTGACTGCAAGACAATGAGATGAAGTTATTTTAATAGCTCAACTTTGTATGTACAAACACACAGAAAATTCTCTTTACCCCTCTTCTACTCACTGCAACCCCACCCATTGCTCAAGGTTTTTGTGGTGTGATGGGTATAATAGTCTTTAAGTTAAATTACTCAACACAGTTGGAGACTACAATACATTTGTTTTATGTATTTTAACAGATGGACATTTTAAAAAGACTTCTAATGAAATTGTCTAATATTTTGAAAAGAAGATATAACTTGTAAATTGGCTTGGCAGATTATGGGGGGAAGTGCACATAGCTACTATATTCTGGTATAAAAAATGGAATGGTTTTCTAAACTCTACTTCATTTAAAATATTTCATGTAATATATCATATGAAGCAGAAATTTAGGACTAATATCTTAGGGTAGTTGTATCTAGATGCTAATGAAATTTGGCAGTAAGAAGTCAAAAGACTAAAAAAAATTCATTTTAATGTGGAAAAACTGTGTTTGTTCTATATATTGTATTCATCAGTCATAGGAAAGTATTCACTCCCACAGGGGAAGATAATGTGCTCAGCCTAGAGGAATGGAAAATTGTCATTCAATTCAGATGAGCTTTAATAATATTCTGATGAGAAATCGGGTTGCAAAACCCTAAGATCTAGATTCAGGTTGCTACAGATATGTTTAATTAAAACTGAATCCCTTTAACCTTCCTTTAAGTTTTCAAGCAGGTTAAAGTCTCAAACTAAATTTATGATTATATTGTATTTAAATTGAGTATCAGGATTGCTTTTAATAAGAATTTTTTATAAAACTTTATAAAAAGAGAAACATAATTGAACCATGTGGGGGGAAGTTGGAAATCTTGTACAAAGAAACAAACATAGAACTTAAATGACAGCAGCTCTTTAGGTTTTAAACTGAAATATGATGCTATAGAACATAAAAACAGTCAATTCATACTTTGTTTTTTGCTCTGTTGTAAGGAGATGGGGATAGCAATGTTTTCTCAGTGTTTTACTTAAGACATTTGTAGACAACATATTATTAGGTGTTTGATGGAAAGACACAAAAATTGACACAAAATATTAGTCCCTGCTATTTAGTCTGATAAGTTTTCAAGGATCAAAAACTAGTAAAAATTATAATGGCAAGTGCAGGCTGTGTTACAGAGAACTTAAACTTTTCAGAATTTATTATTAAGCTGATAATAGTTGATAATAGCTTTATTATGAACTGTACTTAAGATAAACATAATTAATTTGTTTCTGTAACTATACATTTTAAGCTTCAGTCCTGCAGATGTGAAGTTTTGTGAATGATTTTTATGCCTTATAGCAGACAATGAAAGCTTTGATACTAACGTATTTTGGCCCAAATTATGGTATTTTTGTACCTCATTCTGAAACACTTGTAATGAATGACATAGCTCGTATTTATAGAATAATTCTTGGTATCACTGTGCATTCTTGAAAAAAGCTAGAATCTAGTAGTAGCACACAAATCTATATTTGGATTGGAGAAAGAAAAACACAAATTGAAGAAAATCCCAATACTTCCAGAGTTCTTTTTTGTCTCTTATTCGAAACTCCATAATTGGAGAGAAAAAGCTATTGTATCTGTTGGTATTCTGGTATGATGCTTTACTCGATCTGAAAACTATTAAATGAATATCCAAAACAATTAAGATTTGTTGATCAGTACTCTTAGCATCTCAGTAATTTGACTGTATGAGGCAATTAGCTGAATTTCTGATACTAGAGGCAGTATCAACATTATAGCTACCTTAAAAACACTCAGTGATAACACACTGAGTATTTTATTTGCTTGATGAGGAACTCAGTGACTACTGGCAATTTGTTGCTACTTTACAATCGACTATTTCAAAGTAAGCCACTGAACTGCAAGTTTTCAGGGTAACCCACAGAATTTGTTTGGGAATTAGAACATTCAAAAATGTATTTGGCCATGGAGAGACTCAGTAGGTTATCTGTAAACAATATTTTAATTTAAAAAAAAGTTACTGGCTTTAAGAAGCTTGAAACAGTAAGTATGTATATGCTAATTTGCAACTCAGTATTTGATATAATACATTGTCATTCTTGTGGTTTCTGTTCTTCAGTTCCCTTTTTGTTTTTCTTTTCCTTCCCTTCCCTCCGACCTAACATTAGATCTAAAATGTTGATCACTCTGGAATGTCTGTTTGGTTTTGTTTCTGCTTCCTTTTTCTTGCACTAGTGGGGAAGGCTTCTGCTGGGGCTGGAGAGTGAAGGGAGGGGGGGTGGAGTGGTTGGTTTCGGGGAAAGGTTTATTTCTTATTTAAGCTTTGACAGGCTTCCTTCAGAGCAAAGACAGGGGAACTTAAGCCACCAGCCCTCATAATCTGGATATCTGACAGCTGACTTGAAACTTTTCATATCTTGGAATGTTGGTGGTGGTTTTTTGTTTGTTTGTTTTTCCCCAGACTTGACTCAAACTTTTACTGAAATGGAGTCTAGATACTACTATGATGTGATACTGAACTTCTTACTACTTTCTTCAAAGATTTTTATAGGAAAATACCTAGATTTCATGAGTGCTATACTTCTGTGTCTGCAGACAACTGAAGGCAGTGGACTGAATTATAAGCTGCTATTAATATCCAGGGAGACATCCTATCTGAGAAGTTTGTTTCTATGTCAGTGTTTGAGCTGTTTAATCACTTTTTAAGCAGATTATGTTAATGACCCTGCTATTGAGCTGTTGCAAATCAGGCAATGTAGAAGGAGGAAGACCTAATTGGCTACTATGTAGAACAGTATAGCATCCTTAGAGAATATCTCCATTTATGTTCTGGTTTCATATTCCAAGCAAATGGTATAAAGGCATTTTGTGGGATAGTGGGATTTTGATGCCCCTTCCCTTGTCTAAAACTGATATTTGTCTGGTATCTTCCTCAAGGAAGCTGTGTGAATGCTTCCTGGACTCTGTTCTCTTTGAGCATCTTTCAGTTTATCAAAAGTATGCGGAATGTAGAAATACAGTTGCTCTAAGAGAAGAATTTATTGCACTGGAGAATTCAACCTCAGGTTGAGGTTTTTTCACTTTTGAGAAAATAGTTAAAACATTGCACTAGTGTATCAGCTCTTACATTGCAACAAGTGTATGATTTGGTCAATATGCAAGAAGTATTCCTTTCCCCTACAAGAAGCAAGAGGAGTGTTAATTTCTGATATAAAACTCCAAGTTAAGCTGTAAACCACATAGCTGTATGGCTATGTACTTGTCAACGTGAAAACAAAACCAGGAGATGAAACAAGTAACTTAATTTACGATTTAGCTGGAAGTATTACATTGAAATTGAGTTTTAATGACAAATGGTAGCATCCAAGCCATTATAATTTGAATTCAGTTCTAGATTAAAGCTCAGTTCATGATTCTTTGGCATGCTAAGGGTGTAGTTCTGAGCAAGAAGTTCTCTTGTGCCTCATGTTGCTGAGGTAGGATGTAATGTTTAAATAATTGTCTTTCTGTAGATCTAATCAGAGATGAGAAACTAAAAGTACCAGGCTATTTGAGGTCTTCCTAAGGCATATCTGAGGCCTGAACTTTTGTAAAGAAGCTCTTGTCTTTGTTTATGGCTTATGGGTTTTTCATGATGGTGTCCTTTTTCCTAAAATCTATTCAAGCTGATTATTTGAACTTCTGCTGGTAATCTTCTGAGTCTTTTTCTGTTTGTAGCTATTGGCAGAGTCTTTGAAGTCCCTGTTCTCAAACTAAGGTATTTCTTTCGCCTTTACATTTTCAACTTCTGAATAGTCTGCTATTCAGTTTTTGGTTGGTTGGTTTGTTGGGTTTTTTTTTGGGGGGGGGGGGGTGTTGTTGTTGTTTTGTTGTTTTTTTTCCCTTGAGACATTTTTGGCTATGTCTTGCCAAAAAATCTGAAAACTAAGCAGTAGAACTGAGAGAAGCCTGAGCTGCCATTTCTTTGAAGGAAGACATCAGTTTTCAGAGTGCTTTAACTTTTTGTGCCTCTTGCCTTAACAAAAAATATTGCTTTGTATTATAACCTTCCTAAATGAGTTCCTTTCCAAGGGTAAGTAGTAAACAAAGGTTTTGAGTAGGACTATCTGGGACAGTTGGATATTGCTTTGCATTTATTAAGTCATGAACCGTGGACATCCAGTAATGAAGGACTGTGGCTGAGAAGAGGAAGTGTCAACAGGAGCATCCAGTATTGCTAGCAGGTGCAGGGAAAAGTGTAATCAACTTGGGCAGAATTGTTAAACTGCCTCTAGAGAGCAGAGAAGCTTAAAGGGGTAGAGATGCAGCCATTCCTCCCCCTAAAGAAGGGAAGGGAGGTGGCTGTAACAGAGGTCATAAGAATTTTTTTTGAATAATGTAAGAATTCAGTGGTTTTGGTGTGCATAATGAACTCAACTTCAGGCAGTTTCCCCCAGTGAATTATACAGAGACTGTGCCTAAGACTTTTGCTCTAACTTTATTTTGCTCAGTATTATCAAGTCATCACCTGGCATATTTTGTTCAGTTCGGGCATTGTAATCAAGAGGTACAGCTCAACTGGAAAGAGTTTCATGAACAGCAATGGAGATGATTAGATATCTATGGGGAGGAAGAAGGTTGAAAGAGTTAGTAGTAATTCCCATAAGAAGGTGTCCTGGTTTTGGCTGGGACAGAGTTAATTGTCTTCCTAGTAGCTGGTACAGTGCTGTGTTTTGGGTTCAGTATGAGAAGAATGTTGATAACACACTGATGTTTTCAGTTATTGCTCAATAGCGTTGAGACTAAGCCAAGGATTTTTCAGCTTCTCATGCCCAGCCAGCGAGAAAGCTGGAGGGGCACAAGAAGTTGGGATGGGGCACAGCCAGGGCAGCTGACCCAAACTGGCCAACGGGTTATTCCATACCATGGGACATCATGCCCCATATATATAAACTGGGGAAGTGGAGGTGGGGGGATCACCGCTCGGGGACTAACTGGGCGTCAATCAGCAGGTGGTGAGCAATTGCATTGTGCATCATTCGTATATTTCAATCATTTTATCATTACTATTGTCATTTTATTAGTTTCTTCTTTTCTGTTCTTAAACTGTTCTTATCTCAACCCACGAGTTTTACTTCTTTTCCCTATTTTCTCCCCCATCCCACTGGGTGGGGGTGGGGTGAGTGAGCGGCTGCGTGGTGCTTAGTTGCTGGCTGGGGTTAAACCACGACAATCAATTAACTTTGGTTGTCTTTCGATCAGATCACGTTACGTAGCTGTGTATTGAGATGGGTAAGACACGCTACAAAGTTTTCAGAAGTTTCCGTTTCCAGAGAATGGCATTAAGAACCATAAAATTCACAGAAAATGCGTTTTCAGGGATATTTCATTGGGATTTACAGTTACACCAGACCTAGACTTTTGAGTTCCTTGGTACGTGGCGCCTCTGGTACCCACCTTGCGATGCACCAGCTTTCACTTCTATAACGTGTACCCTGCAGGTTTCAAAACACCAACCTCGTCTAGGGTACGATATAGCTAACCCTCACCCATAAGTTCACGTCAAGTGACGATTTGACCGACTCGAGGGGCGGAAGTGACACCCTGCCCCTTGGCTGACATCATCGGCGTGGGCAGACAGCCAAGGGCCTGCCTCCTGATACCCTGCCCTTTGGCCGAGGCCGACCCCCGAGGCAGGATGCGGCCCACGCCACCGATGCAAGGTACGCTTCTGTCGGACGGGGCTGCCGTCGGTGGAGCCGAGGCGGGGTGGGACTCTCCCCTTCGCAAGCCGTTTGTGCGGTGGGCCTTTGTGTGGCTGCCAGGCGACCCAGACGCCTCGCACCCCTGGCAGTCCCCCCGAGCCATGGCATCGCTCGTGACCCTCCCTTTGCTCGTGGCGACGGGGCGAGGCGCCGTGAAGGCGCGTCGTGGCTCCTCTTTCGTACTGCCTCAGTGAAGCGTCACTTTATAACGTGGTTTAGGCTGCAGTCAGCCTTACATCAACCCCATTTTAAAAATACTGGCGGTTAAAGACAAATTGTCAGTATTGAGAAAATATCGAACATGGACTTGTTTGACATGCATGGAAGTCAACAGCTGTTAAAATATTAAATTACAGAATTACAAATTATTTTGTAATTTAATTTGTATTTAATTACAAATTAAATTACAAAAATAAGTCCACTAGTTCATGTATGGTTTACAAATGTATTTTTTTATATTTTGTAGGGTTTTATTTTAAGCATATCAAGAGATGTAATGTCCAGTTCTTTTTACAGTCTCTGATTCTGTACTCCCCTTACTGTTTGTTTTGAAAACAATGCCTGTCACCCATTAGCTTGCAATAATAGAGGCATGTGATATTCTGATTTTGTAGCAATATGCTTTTTCTTTTTTGTTTAATAACTACTGCTAAAATAGCTTCTTTCTATTCATAGCCATGGCTGAAGTACAGCAGAAAACCTGAAAAACATGAAATCTTGATTGATTTTTGGATGTAGTTAGTTATGCTAAGTATATGTGATCAGGAGCTATATGAAACAATAATGTCTTTAACAAGGAAAAATCCCAGAATGCAAGTTTTGTGGAACCTCTTTCTATTGCGAATTGTGATATGAAGATGCAAAAATGTAGAAAGTAATGGATGGCACTGTTATTGGAGATGATAGGTAATTCTGAAAAAACAAGATCTGGGCAAATTCCAAGTATCCTCATTCACTCAATCTCTTTCAGATGACAGTGACATCAGATTGTCCCTTGAAATGATAGCACACACAAGAGAAAAACAGTAGTTTCTATCTACTAAGAAGTTTTTATTTTGAAGGAAGTGGGCCTTGCACTATTAAAAAAGCTCAGAACAAACCAAACTAAATACTCCCCAAACAGTCTCCTGTGAAATGAGAGCTAGATTAGTATGTTGGTTGCCAAGAAGACACTGTCTTCCGCATACATATGTACATATATGTGTTTCCTGAAACAACCTATAAATAGAAGTATCACGATGTTTCTCAGTGCATCAAGTCTTTAGTTACATTTATTTAGTTTCTGTAATTCACAAATAAGTTATTGTAAAGCCTAATCTGAAGTCTGTTTGCTTTTTCCATGGTACAAGAGCTGATCACATCCTGGCTTAGACAATGTTATAAACAGATTTTAAGCACAAATGCCTCTCTGAAATTTAGGGAGAATTTTCTCCTAGGCAGACATCTGTGTATTAAACTCATTTATCAAACAGCACTTTACCTGAGACAGGATGCAAGCAGCCTTTTTAAAAAACTGTACACACCAATACAGTGAAATAAGTAGCAAGAAGGTATAATTCTTTCCTCTGTTGGTTTTTTTTGTTGTTTTGTTTAGTTTTTTAATATCCTGGGTTTAAAGGTTGTACTGTGCAAATAGTGCAAATGATAAT
>JAVJGG010000031.1:19252292-19286464 GCA_035590195.1 Aviceda cuculoides
AGGATTGGAATATACAAATGATGCACAGTGCAATTGCTTACCACCCGCTGATAGATGCCCAGTTAGTCCCTGAGCGGTGATCCCTCCACCCCCACTCTGCCCAGTTTATATACTAGATATGACATCCCATGGTATGGAATACCCTGTTGGCCAGTTTGGGTCAGCTGCCCTAGCTGTGTCCCCTCCCAACTTCTTGTGCCCCTCCAGCCTTCTTGCTGGCTGGGCTTGAGAAGCTGAAAAGTCCTGGACTTAGTCTAAACACTACTTAGCAACAACTGAAAACATGTGTGTGTTATCAACATTCTTCTCATACCTAAATCAAAACACAGCACTGTAACAGCTACTAGGAAGACAATTAACTCTATCCCAGCTGAAACCAGGACACATTCAAAGGTCATCAAGGGTTTTGAGTTTTTACATATTCTTGTGTGAATGTATTTACTACTAGAGAGGGGAAAAAACCCAGAACTGTTCAGGTGAGCTATATCTAGTGTTCATGGAGACCAATTCTGCATGACTAACTTTGAATTTTCCAGAATCTTGTGTTAGAAATTCCCAATGGGTAAGCCAACTTGGAAGCTATGGGGAAGTAGGGGAAAAAACAACTTTTTCGTACAGAGTTCTAAATAGATTAGCTGTTGTAAAAGACTTTCTCCTGTCCACAAAAAAAAAAAGGAAATAGTCATATTGCCCATGTATTATGCAGTTTGATAGTAAAATACTACTCTGTCTTATCTTTGACAGAGGTGTTTAAAGTAGATGGTGGCAAGTTCTCTTCATCTGTTTTTTGTCTTTCCTTTTCTGTCCTAAATTTGAGCAGTGTAAATGTAATTCTTTTGATATGTAGATTTCTTTCTTCTTAACTTAGTTTCGACTGTTTCTTAACAGTTTAAACACAAACTGAGGAGGATGTATTATTTTGTCTAGGAAACTTGGATTTCCTTTCCCCCTGCTGCACTCTTCCTCTTGTTGGAGTGTTTTCTGTAGTGAAAAGCATTGCTTCTCCTCCCTGACAATTTTACATAGCTCATGCTGCTTTTTGTTTAAAAGGTGACTTAAATCACAAAGCTGAAGAAGGCCAAGGGTAAGCAATAATGTGGGTACATAACTGTAATATGAAAACATATTAGTGACAAAGGGCTGTTTGGTACATATTATGCATATTAAATGCCTACTGCAGAACTTCTGTGTACATGCCTGATATTTAAACTTAGTCATCGCATGTAATAAACAATGATTTTTCTAGCAAACTTATCTGTATTCTCCATTATGTTCTTAAAAGCCAGCAAGATGTATGCACTATGTTCTTAGAAGCCAGCAAAAGTGAAAAAAACTGATAATAGAATCAGAAATACAGTGACTATTTTTACCTAGGATTTTCTTTAACTAAAAGCTAAAATGAATGTAGTGTAAAACAAACAGGTTAGTTGTGGTTAGAGGCTAAACTTTCAGCAGTTTGCTTGGTCTACTTGACATATGCATTTCATGCTATAGTAGTATGCATTTTTAGAACTCTATTTAATGGGGGCTGTAGTGTTTATATCAAATGCTATGATGTGCCTCTTGATATACGTTAAGGAAAGAACAGGGACATGCCTCTTAAAAATGAAGTAGGTAAATGCTAAGGCCAGTTTGAAGAAGCCTATTTAATGAACATCATGATTTTTAAATAACATATATAGAGAAGATTGTTGAGTTAATTAGTGTAAACTCAGCTATAAAAAGTTGATGAACTAAGTGGTAGCTAGCTTAGACTATGCATCATAACTTTTAAGAATTAGTTTGAAATGAGTAAAAGCATATTTGGAGCAAAAGTACAGTATCTGCCAAATAGGCTCTTAGGTACTTTATCAAAAGGGCTGTGTAGTGACTATATTCAATATTCTTTATGCATATATAACCTGTAGCAGCAGATGCAGATTTTATATGGCAGCTACTTTTTATATCTGAACGCTGCAGAGAATGGACCACAAGTAATAATAGTTTGGGGCGAGTAGAGCAAGAGTTGTTCATCCGTCTTTCAGTTTTATGTGTGTGCTTTATATTACTACTCTTTTTTATTACAACTTTTATTTATTTGTAGTTAGTTGTTTGAAGAAATGCCAAAGCAAATATGGGAATAAAAGCTGTTGGACTGTTTCTGGTAGTTATTTTTTTCAGTCTTGGGCTGAATTGCTATTTGGTATGGGGTGCCGTTCAACTTCTTGCAATGTTTTTTTGCTCATGCCTCAGCTAAGCATGATGGCATAGGAGTTCTGTATCAAGAAACTTTAGAAAATATTATCTGACGTCTTTCTACTTGTAACTTATTAATCAACTTTTTACAATATTAGGAGAGAGAAATAAGTTGATTGAGAATAGAGCTTGGTAATTAAGGAAAGGAAAGCTTCAGTAAATGGAATTCGCATAAAATTAAGACAAGGGTTAAGCAAGCATAGGAAATGAGAATTGAAATTGTTAGGGATCACTTGATAGAGATCTAAGGAAACTATATTGATTATGTTCTTGTAAACCAGAGAACAGGTTTCAACTTCACCAGCTTTTCTGTTGTAATGATTCCTTTTCTGTGTTAGCTATGTTCCTCTTGACTATGCTTTCTCTGTGACAGCTCATGATGGTCAAAAACGACAACAACACATGAGCAAAATTGAGGTTTCTGCTGTTGTGGTGAGGTTCATCCAGTTATACAACCATGGCTGGATATATTTGGAAAAATCTTCCTTAAGAAGACCTACACTGTGAAGGCGGCAACAAATTTTCTGAATATTTGTTTAAAATAAGTGCTCCCCCCCACTTCTAGAGATTTTTTTTGACACTTGCATGGTTAAATTGTATGACTTATGTGGTTGGATATCCTTTTCTTTAGAACATGGGAGGCTGTATCTTTGCATAATAAAACTGAAAGTTACGTTTTAAAATAAAAATGAAACCCCAAAATAAGGCTGTTAAGCGTGTAAACCCAACCCTTGCAGAAGGTGGTAGATCAGCACCACCTGTTTGTGTTTCTACATTGTTACTATTATACTGCAAATACAGGTATGCCTCTGCTTCTTGAACGTTTTAGTTGTAGCTTTTAGAATTCTGGCTGTGAAAGTTGGTAGGAACTTGTACAAGTTCATATAACAGTCTTTCAGTTCCTGAAAAGTCTAATCAATAAACTTGACCTGATAGATGCTTTGAATAAAAGCAAAACTAGTACTTAAACAAAATTACTTCTGAAAAACTGGTTAATCAAGTTCATTGATGCTTTGGAAATGAGGGAGAATATGGTCAATTTGAGTTGAATGACTACAGAACAACAGAAGTTCTTATGTGATGTTAGAAGGATGGGACGTAGAGATATGGTTAACTAATGCGTACAACATAACTGTACAAGTGTGGGTTAAAGTGAAATAACTGGCTGCTTATCTAAATATGTTTAATATTTTTTTAAAGTGTTTTTCATTGCTTAATGGATTAAATTAAAGAGTATGCTTGACTGCTTTTTGTATTTCATAATAAAGTCCCCCTCACCCCCCAGTATAATCTTTGGATTAAACCAGTACTGCATCTAATTAATATTCTTAATTTGGGTTAATTATGTCATATTTCTTAAATTAAAATGTGCCCATCCCTCATAAGCCCGTGTAATATAAATTACACTAGAATACTAGAGAAAAAGGAATGCTTACATGAATAGCTAAGTGTGGTTATTATATGCAGTAATTATCTTATTTCTGTGATGGGTAAATTGGGACAAACTAGTAAAACAAGCACTAGCATCATCAGAAGTGTGATATCAGAAAGAGGAGATAATTTTTATTATTTTAAGAGTAACCTGCAAATTGTCAATGCTGTCAGGCATGAGGATCTTCATAGTGTTGATATAATTTGCAGAAGTACCTTTTTGGCCAGCTCTGCTAGCACAGTTAACAGAAGAAATTTTCCATGCAACTCTACAGTGTTTTCAAAAACTTTTTCTTATCTTTTTCTGATTAGGTGTTTAGTCTCAACTACTCTTTCTTCCAAAACCTGGTTTGAGTTCTCAGAGTTATAATAATATACAGAGAGACACAGCAATTGTACTTCCTTGCTTTACCAGCTTCTGTTAACCTACTGTGCATACATATTTTCACCTTACTTTCTCCTGTGGTTAGGTTAAGGATACAGGCAATCTATCAAAGTAATGAAAGACGATTGCCACAGGTGAAAAGGCAATTCTTTGATAATTGTCTTCTTCCAGACTACTTGTTAGGAACTGAGAGCAAAGAAAAGTCACTTTTTTAATAAAAAAGGGAAAAAAAAAAAAGTTCAACACCCCCCCCTTCTTCATTTGAGGCTTCTTGTGATGTTCATACTTCTTACCAAAAAAAAAAAAATCCCCCCAAAACCAACAGCCAAACAAACAAAAAAAAAAAGCATCAACTTCTTAGTAACAGCAGAATGAAGAATTTCAGGACTTCAATCACTCATACATTTCTGGGTTTTTAAATTTGCAAATCTTCTGTCTTATTGTTTTAATGGTAGCCAAAATACCAAGCAAAACCAGAGTGGTGCTGTTTGTTCTGCACTGAGGAAGGGGGGAGGTGGGGTGGGGTGAGAGAAAGAGAGCAAGGTTCTTTCTGCATCTCAGGCAGAAAGGCCTGACAACAATTGGCTTCATAGGACAACTGCTTTAATTAGAATAAGAGGAAGAATACTGATAGTGAGCAAGTCACTTTCACATCCTGGGCACCCTGCATTAGTGTGGCATCAGACAGCGCCCTGGTAGATTTTCCCATGGCATCCTGTGTGGAGCAGATTCTGTCCTTGGAGAGAAGCTCTCTGTTTTGGTTATTCAAGCTAGTACATAATTCCCTTACAGAAAAACAACTCTACTCCTAAAGTGTGTTCTCATGAGAATTTCTTGCTGCACTTTTAGACAAAGGCAAGGCCATATGGGTGGTGTAGTCATCTGTACCAAGGGGGAGCTGTCTGCATGTCCCTCTGTTATGCTGAGATGGCTGAGGTTGTTCTGCTGCCAAGGGACATGTGCAGCACAGCACAGACCTGTTTTCCCTAGTTCCTAAATGTGCAACACTCTCCCAGTCAACACCACTACCTTCCACTCTTTAATTCTCATACCCTTTCCCAGGGGTATTTTATAAGTTACAGATTACATTAATTACTCAATAGAGCAGAGATGGCCTGTTCAAGATCACCAGTTTCTCAAATGCGATGTCTTCTGCAAGGTCCTGGTACAACATTATCCTAGTAATTATTTCAATTTTGCTTTTGCTGTGTAAAATTATAATATTCTAAAAGAGCTCCTAGGTTGGTTGTGTTTGATCACTCTTTCTGGTGGAGTGAAGTTTTATGAGCTTTTTGAAGGAATTTAAAAGAATGGTCCTTTTTAATCTCTCATTATAAAAGAGAGGAAACTAAATACAGAAAGTGAAATAGATGATAATACTTTTTTATCATTAGAATGATGAAGGCATCTGGAGAAACTGAAAGGCAGCAGAAGAAATCCAGCAATTTAAATTTTATTCTTTTGCCACCTTTTGACCTGAAAGCTGTCCTGTGCTTCTTGTGTTGATCTGTGGTTCTGGTCTATTTGATATTGGTCAGGACTCAGCATTAAAAGGAAGAGGGAATGAAGATATTAAAATTTGCTTACTAGGTTGTTTGCCAAGTAAACAAATCACAGTTCTCATCTTGATGACATTATACTGCATGTCTATTAAAATTTATAAGAACGTGGTGGGGAAGTAGCAATGACAGGAGAAATTAGGGCACCTAACAGTAATCCATTTTGGAAGGCTCTTTCTCCTATTACTTACATGAAGCTTACATATATATCCTTACCTTTCAGCTCCTGCTTATGAACATCACTCCTGTGTCTGACGTGTCTGGTTTGCTATCCCTTTGCAAATCATCTCTGTGAACAGGGTCATCCTTCTTTGTCTTGACTTGCATTGTATATTTGTGTGTGCTCTCTCAATTAAATTTCTGTGTAGCATACTATTTCATTCTCTGCTATGGTTTATATAGGAGGTGTTATGGAATTATATGTGACTGCATGCATATGTTGTGGTTATTTTATAGGTGGTGATTCGTGCTCAAAATGGCGAACTCCTCTATCGTATTTCACCTTGGGCAAGATACGTAGTCCGTGATGAAGACAAAGTAAATTATGATTGGGTACACTGGAATCCACCACAGTCATATATAGTAAGGCTTAAATATTATTTTCAAAAGGTGTATAAAACTGTGTATCGTGTCATCTTGTATCCCTGCTTGGAAGAAAAAAAAGAAAAGAGTTGTTTCACAAAACGAGTGAAGTAGTTGAAGTAGCTACCTAAAAAGCAATGGGTTTTAATTCATGGCTTTGACAGAAACAAGTGACTTTAACAATAGATGTTTCTGAGCTACTTTTTCAGTCTCCCATGGACTATATAAAATATAGTAACCCATTAAAGTGGTATTTTAAACTTGGCTTCCCACACGCTAGGCAAGCTCGATAACTATTCCAGGACTGAGCGGCCTTTCCTAGTGCAGAGGAGAGCAGGGAGTTATCAGAACTGAGTTTAAAAGTTGACTGCAAATACAAAGTTCAGTACTCCAGTAATAAGTCAATGCCATATGAAGTCAGACTGAGTGATGTTATTTCATATTATTACTCTTTTTGGTGTTTTCACTAAAAATGGTATGCAGTATTCTGTATTAGAGGTGCTGCAACCTCTGTTTTGAGTTAAATTTTAGCACCCACCTCAAGTTATGAAGTGTCTGCTTGACAGAGAAAGGGTAACTTACATGGAAGATATCTTTAAAAAATAAATTGTTACATAATCTACAGTAACTTTTATATAGGTGTATAGTTCATATGAATTTAGTGACCTACCCTTTATCTATGGTGCTGTGTGACACCTAGATCCTCTATATAGAGGAGGAATGGGAAGGTAATTGGAAGTGCAATGACCTGTATGACCTAGAGTAAAAAGGAGGAGAGAACATTTAGGGTGCAGACAAGGCCTTACTGAGTTAAGTCAGGAAAAAAAAAAAGCCCTTATATGAATAGGAGAGGTGCCCAGTGGAAGTAAAATACAAAGAACAAACCTCAGCCAGAACTTCTTGTTCTTCACATTGTCCCTTTAATTTCCATTCATAGATGTGTGGTTTTTTCTACACATACTGGTAGAAAAACCAGTAGATGTACTGGTTTGTTCTAACTTCTTGAATTTTCAAAATTTCACTTGAATATTAAACTAACAAATAGAATATAAAATCTTGTAACTTTTTTTTTTTTTAATTGGGAAAGGGAGGAAAAGAAAAAACTTTTGGGGGAAAATAGGTAGGTTTTCCTAAGTTTGTTCAGACAAGACTTTTGTTTTAAAAAGTAAAATCCTGATAAAGGAAGCTCTTCAAGTGTAAGGAAGAGTTTTTGTGATGAACTTCAATTGCCTCTGCGCTCTTTAAATATTTTCACCCATCTAGAAATACTGTGTGCTCACCTACAGACTTGAGGTTTGGGGTTTTGGGGTTTTTTAATCCTAAATAACTGGAATATAGATGATACTGTGCTGTGGATTTGTGTTCTTTAGAACTAAAATATTTATAAATTTTAGCTTGGAGAAGGCAGAGCAACTTCAAATTCAAATCCCTGTAAAAAGCAGGTATGCTTAAAAAATAAAAACCTATCTTTCTTTTGTCTTTTATTTTCAAAAAGCTTCATAGTAATTCAGAAGAACTTTAGAGTAGAATGGCTGCTATAAGTTTCTACACTTCAGTGTAATTTAAAAAGGATATATGAAAAGTGTTGAATCATGGATGTCCAGTTTCTTGTTTATTCCATCAAAAAATGTGGATTTGAAATAGATATTTGCTTTAACATTTTAGAATGCTTAATTACTTCTGAGATATTTATGCTCTTAAAGGAAAAACAAAACCTTAAATTTTTTTTCATCTCGTGCAAATTATGTGATTGTGACAAGACTTCCAAGTTGTTATATCCTAAAGATAACTTTTTTCCTTACAGCATAAGCATCCTTCCCCCAAGAGATTAAAAAGCCTAAGAATCTATGAATCTCATGTGGGGATTGCTTCCCCAGAAGGGAAAGTAGCTTCTTACAAAAACTTCACATACAATGTACTACCTAGAATAAAGGATCTTGGTAAGTAATAAGAGATACTTGCAGAGATAAAAATTTTATGTGCCTGTGCTTATATTAGAAAAGATAATTATCAAGTGTCTATTGGTTTTCTGTGTTTTCAGATTACACATACTGTAAAAATAGATTCTTAGGGCAGCAAGAATTATAAACAAGTGAAATCTATGGAAAAGAAACACAGACTGAAATATGATATGTGAATCAAAATCTGTTCCACAGATTAAGTAAAATGTGATTGCAAACACCTAGATAAATGTTGCAGGGCAATTTGCTTTCTGCATGGTTTGCTTTCCACTCGAAAAAGGATCTGGTTTTGTGAGACAGTCTTTAGAAAACACCGTGTTCTTAATTGGTTCTACTAATGTATATCTTGATTGTTAAGGAAAGACAAAGAAGTATCTGGATAGAAAGGACTGTCCTTTCTGTTTGCCAGAATAAGCATGCTGATTTTTTTATCCCTCAACAGTTGCTATGAAGTATCAGAAGATGGAAATGTTAAATGTGAGGAACCCTCTTTGAGAAAAGAACTTCTAGTATATTGGAGGGATGTATGAAAGAAACAGCTGGCACGATTATCTCAGGAGGCATAGCAAGCCTGTTCACCTCAGTTTCTATTTGAGAATTACTGTTTCCCTGTGGTGTCTTGCACTGTTTCTGTAATGGACAATATTAGAACTTGGTGGCTTTTACTGCCCTGTGATGAAATAGGCTTTGTTAAACTCAACTGTAAAATAATTGTGACATCCACGGCTGATACCTCTGTGGATGGTGGCTGTGCTTATGTGTAGTGTGTTTTGTTTTTTTTTTTTTTTTTATCAGAGTGCCTGAAGAAGCCATACATTTTTCTTGTAGGTTTACTTGTTGAGTCAGTGTTTCACAGAATGTAGCTTTTGCCTTTCAATAAAGTTGAGCTTGCAGGGGAGATGAGGGAGTTTGCATATCTGGAGGCCCTCAACAAAAAGTATATCTGGATTCCACGTTACGTATCTGTGACTTTCTCTACTGCCAAAGAATTTCAGTTGTTCCAGGAGGTTAATGTGTGTGACAGAATTAAGAGAGCTTTCTGCTTTACCTACAGATTTTTCTTTAGGAGGAGAAATGTCATGAAAAGCCTGACATTCCACAAAATAAAAGCAATGTCAAGTTTAGGTAGGGTATACAGAAATAACAGATAATGTTTATTCTTAATTCCCACAGTGTTTATTTAAGGTAAATAAGTCGTTTGTTTTTTTTTTTTTCTTAATGTATTTTTAGGGGATGTTAGATTTGGTTTTGGAATATCTTACTTGTTAGGACAAGCTTAAAGACATTAGTATGTAAGAATGCTAAGATATTAATAGTTTGTAGAAATATGTGCATGACAAATAGCAAAATAAATAGCAAGCAAATTGAATGAGATTAATTTGATGCTGTGTTGCCATTTATTTATAAAAGTGCTGTAAATAAGAATAAGTGCAACGAGCCTGAATTGTAAAACAGCAATGAATCTGACAAATTGCTGAGCTCATGCCAACTGTATTCTAATAACTCTTATAGCTGCGACATTTAAAAAGAACAATGAAAAAGAAACCAGTATCTTGTCTAAACTAAAGAATGAAGTGAAGACTTTGCTTAAACTAATAAAAAGAAGTGGTGGTGGTGGGAGTCTCAACAGACTATAGATTAAACCTGAAGGTTACCTTTTGCTAATAGTCCTTACTTGCTAGCTATCTGGGGCATTTACTGATATTAAGGATGACTTTAGTTAAGAGGTGTGGTGAGTACTGTGGCTTCACCCTTAGCACATTGTTTTCCCTTTAGGTTTCCCTCCTTTAATACTGCACGGAACTATCTTAGGTGATTCAAGAGACAGCATATCTCCTACCCTCCCATACTACCTTCATTCTTTGGTAAACTCAGAATGAAAAACACATTACTTCTGTGTTTTGTTTTTCTTGAAAGACTCTTGTAGAGGGGCAATAAAATCATTACATTTGGAAGAAGAATGTTTTTGAAGTGGTGAAAAAAGATTCCACAGGGCATAAGGTATAGTACGTGTAATCAGTGACTACCCCCAGACGCCCTGACTGCAAGTGTCAAAAGTGAAGCAGAAGTTCAGGACATGCAGATTGGTGTAGTTCATATTCTGAAGTTAAATTAAGATTATATTTGCATGACACTTACTGTTTTCAAAATCTGAGGGATTCGATACACCTAATCATATGTAGATCAGTTGACAAAGTGACCGTTCCATTTTTAATGGAAGATCATGTAAGTATAAACTATTAGGTGGAATTACTTCTTGAGAGAGACTCAATTTTAGTTGTTAATCATTAGAGTTAGAAGCAGCTAAAATGAGAGAAGCCTAGAATGGATATGTTACAGGTGTTGAATCATCTTTTAACAACCCTTTAAGGCAGGGGCTTGTTTGTTTTATTTCTTCTATTTTTATAGGATATAACTGTGTCCAGCTGATGGCTATTATGGAACATGCGTACTATGCCAGTTTTGGTTATCAGGTCACAAGCTTCTTTGCAGCATCAAGGTGGGTTTAAGTACTTCAGCATCTTTTTGGTTCTTTTACCTTACTCTCCATCCATTGAAATCAGTATGCTTGTATGAGTGTGTTTGCAAGTAAGTGTTTAATGGAAAGAGAAAATAATGGCTTAGATATTTGCTCTAGCTTCCTCTTAAATCTGAAATCAATTGAGCATAGCAATCAGCTGTTCTGTGAAACAGTTTGTATAGAATACAAACAAAAAGTTTGTAAGTAACTTCAGCTGTCATGGCATATTCCAGCTAATCCAGCTTCAGCAGTCTTTATGCATGGATTTTGTTGTGGAATTCTTGGTAGTAACAAACACAAGGTGTAAGTCATTCTTTTATGATAAACAGAATTGTACACTACTTGTTCATAATAAACTTGATTAAAATTATGGCTCTGTGTATTCTGTAGGAACTTTTTTCCATGCTTGCAAAAGACTGTACTTAGATTTGAGGCATAGGGTGAAAATAGATGGAAAATGTATTCAGGTAATTGTTAAGAAAATTATGATAAGCCTGAATGTTGTGACTTTTTTTTCCCATCTTGGTGAAGCTCAAGTGACAACCAGGCTAAATTTAGATAGACAGGAAGTTTTAACTGGCTTAATTAGTTGAAAGAAATGTTTGTCAGACACAGGAGACAAATGGTGTAGTACCTAAAACAAATAACTAAGGAGGACAGCAGCAAATGGTGTATTTTGGGGACTTTCATGAGTGTACATTTACTTTTGTAGTCATTATGGATTACTTTATTCCAGTAATACCAATAGATTCTTGTGTCTTGCAAAATAAGGAAATGTTCAATATTAAATAGAAGCTTTAGGTTGTATCAGTTATCTTTTATACTGAATTTGATGTATTGACAGTTTAAAAGGGATGAATAAAACTTTAAAACTATTCCTGCAAAACATTGTATGCATGCATGATGTAATTTTTATAGTTTAAAAAATAGTTTTAATTGTCAGTTTGTAATCAATACCTACTACTTAAGAGGCTGAGAAAATAACCTGGATACAAGTGGAAGCTAGGTGATGGAGAACTGCTGGCTTTGATGCAGTTTTTCTGAGTAATGTTCAGTATTGTCAGCTTAAGTTCAGATTGTACCACTCGTAACACATTGCATTTTCATGCTGATAGCCGTTATGGAACTCCAGATGATCTGAAAGAAATGATTGACGTTGCTCACTCAATGGGCATCACTGTTCTGCTGGATGTTGTGCACAGCCATGCATCAAAAAACTCTGAAGATGGTCTCAACAAATTTGATGGTACAGATTCTTGTTTCTTCCATTCTGGCCCTAAAGGAACTCATCAGCTCTGGGACAGCAGGCTCTTTGACTATGCAAAGTAAGTGTAAAATATCACATCAGGTGTGTTAGTGGTAATTATTTCTTACCAGTTGTATTAAAACTACGCTATTCTCCAAACTGGAAAAGTCATTTGGGTTGTTCCAATTACAATATGTCCTTTAATTTGCTAAATACTTAAAATCAAAAATGAAATAGTAGTATTTAGGTTTTGTTATTCTGTCCTCCGTGGCTGTATATGTACATGTTATATAACATGTTGTCATGGTTTAACCCCAGCCAGCAACTATGCACCGCACAGCCACTCACTCACCCCCCACCCAGTGGGATGGGGGAGAAAATCAGGAAAAGAAGTAAAACTCATGGGTTGAGATAAGAACGGTTTAATAGAAAACAGAAAAGAAGAAACTAATAATGATAATGATGACACTAATAAAATGACAGCAGTACTAATAAAAGCATTGGAATATATAAATGATGCACAGTGTAATTGCTCACCACCCACCGATAGACGCCTAGTTAATGCCTGAGCGGCGATTCCCCCATCCCCACTCCCCCAAGTTTTATATACTAGATGTGACATCCCATGGTATGGAATACCCTGTTGGCCAGTTTGGGTCAGCTGTCCTGGCTGCATCCTGTGCCAGCTTCTTGTACCCCTCCAACCTTCTTGCTGGCTGGGCATGAGAAGCTGAAAAATCCTTGACTTAGTCTAAACACTACTTGGCAACAACTGAAAACATGAGTGTTATCAACATTCTTCTCATACCTAACTCAAAACATAGCACTGTACCAGCTACTAGGAAGACAATTAACCCTATGCCAGCTGATACCAGGACACATGTGCATTGTATGTATTATATATGTAGTTATATTATGTAGTTATATTTCTTTTTATTTTTAAATAGATTCAAACATTTTTAATATATAGATACCTATTTAAATATTACATAGGAATATCTATTATAGATAACTAAATATTTTATATATTATAAAATATAATTAGTTTTTTCCTATTATATATTATATTTAAATATATCATATTATATATGATATATTCTATTTATATATAGAAATAAAAGAATAAGAAAAGCTGAAGAAAACTTACAAGCTCTGGAAATTTATCGTCAAACTGTCAGGTTGTTGAACTGTAGAGAAGGTTTTGCCCCAGGACAACTAGCTCTATTCCAAAGAGCTTCCAGAGGTCAATCAACAGTTAATGCAGAGCAGGGGTCATTTTCAGTAGGCAGTTTTAGGTACCCAGTTTGAGCACACTTAATTAACTAGTATAAATATAGTGTGTGTCAAACCACATGTTAATGCTAGATGATGATTAGTATTTAGTATTGTTTACTTTGTATTCTCTGAGGTATTTGCAGCAGGGGGATTTACGTCATATGCTGTATATTTCTGTGGTTTAAATGGAGAAACAGACACAGGCAGCCAGCTTATTTCAGTCTTTCTCCCATTTTTCCCATGTTTGCTCATCCCTGAACCACCTTGATTCCTTTCTTTTCTTGTCTTTGATTCTTCCCTTAAAATGTCCCACAGTGTTTTGCGCAACCCTAGAATCTCCTTAAAACATTTCTTAATAAATTCTATACAGTGTCATTCATGTCTTATTCCATGACAGATTTGCTTTCCCCCCCTTGAGATGCACAATAGTTATGTTTGCCCTTCTTATCAGTTACAAAGTTCTGGTTTAACCCTTTCAAGGTTATGTTTGAGTGATTGCTTTGGTGGCTCCATTACTCAGTGACTGTAGAGTTCTGGTCTCTCGTTAATCTGTTAGCTGATAGGTTTTGCGTGTTGCAAGTTCAATTTACTATTTTTCCTCAGTTTCCCTCCCTCACTTGCATTGAATTGCCATTGACTGGATCTGCTTAGATTGCAGATGTTCTTAAACCTTGGGTCAGAATTGCGTATGTTCAGTTAGTTGCCAAAAAAGATTTTTCTTCTTGTACTCATAGGCTATACTCTTGAGGCTGATAGTTTTGTAGCTTGTGGGGGTACTGTTTAAGAAGGTCACTATTGCGGAAGTAGTTACATAGCATAGGTCAACTCTTTAATGGAAACCTGCACAGTAACTCTCAATTTCAGTTAAAGCAAGTGACCAATGTAGTAATTATGCACTATGTTACTTAATAGGATGAGCTATTCTTTATTTTCTTTTTATTTGGGACAATTTAATTGATGAATTCAGGGGAGCTTTTGAATGGAGATTTTAATTATTATAGCAAATGCATTTTAGTATGTCTAATCATAATAATTTCCTGTTTGAGTTGCGTCCTATTAATCTTTAAATTGATATTCAGATAAATTTTATTTCAGATAATCTTGAAGCTTTAATATCAATACAATGGTATTTCACACTTTATTTCATTTCATGCTTATGTATAATCAACAAGTGTCTGGTACCAACTTCTCTAGTGAGAAAATAAATTGAATGCAGTTATGGACCTTTCTCTGTTCCAAGCAGAGGCAGGTTCTTCCTGTTGGGAAAGAAAGTGGTGCTGGTATTGAGAGTTTTGGAAGGCTTTGTAAATGAAAGAAACAGCAAGCTGCTTTGTAGGTAGTACTTGGCAACGTTAAGCATTTATTCAGAACTGAAGAACTTCTTACATATGTCTGTTCAGCACCTGTACTCATTGGGGAGGGACATGACTGCATAATTACTTTTCATCCAATGGGATGGGAATAGATGCCAGACTGAATGCTGGAAAGGGGGAAGGGAAACAGCTGTGGGGGGGAGAGAAGAGATTAGGAAATACCAGAGACCAGAGAAATTTAATCTATGCTCTACTGACTACTAAAAACAGTACTCTGGATGACTGAGGGTCCCTGATACATCATTCCCAATCCCCTGCCCTCTAGTGAAATGCAACAACAGATTTGGGTTTCCTTTTTTAAATTTTTAGGGAAACCCCTCCTTCCCCTTCAAGCACAGGAAGCTGTAAAGTGAATTGTTTTAGTCATTAAGGGCTTCTTTAGTCCTAATATCTGAAACATTAAATATTCTCTGTGTGTTTATAGTCAAATTTTAAGGCTTTAAAGATATAGCAATCATATTTATTCCAAGCTGCTCAGAACCAATTAAAAAATGGTTTGGTTTTTTCCCTCTTTTTTGTGTGTACGGGTCCCAAACAACATTGGGAAAGAATCAGAACTGACATTTTATTGAAAATGTTATTAATTTCCCCCGTTTAGGCTTTATTGACATGCCTGCTAATTTCCATATTAGTAAATGAGCAGCTCTAGTCTGAAAGAGGAGAGTATAAAAATATGAGAGAGGCTCAAGTTGGTTGTAGATGTTCAAAGTTTGCTGAAAATAAATGACACCAAACACAATCTGTTGAATGATATATGGAAAAGCTTGCTTTCTGAGACTAATCTCTTCAGCTAGTGCAGCCTTCTTTCCTGTACAATGCTTGTACTAAACCCCTTTCCTTCTGTAGTAGGAAGAATTGTTAAATCTACAGGTACTTAAACATCAGATACAAAGAACGCTCAATTTACTTTGGAACTGAGAGAAACTAATTCTCTGCCATGAAGGAGATTAAGAAACAATTGCTTTATCAGTTTAGTCTGTCTACATATTCTTTGAAAGCCAATACATAAGTAAATTTGTCTCACAGCATTTGCAGCATTATTCAGTTGTATGGGAGGGGGACTGTGAATACTTACTATAATAGAAGGTGGCAAAAAATCTATATCCTTGCCAAAAAAGGACTATAATCCATTGTGTATTTTAAATACTGTATTTTTAGTAATATTCACTTAAGTAGAAAGTAGCTCCAAGAAAAGCAGTAGTAAAACTGTTCAAAGGACAACCTGGAGGTTGCATTTCTAGCACCATAGTGCAATTTAAGAAGATAAAAGTGTCTTTTGGATTGTGGACTTTTGAGACAATGCTTAATGAGCAGTAGAATTGTATATTTTTTTAATCCATGTTTACACAAGTGTTGTACAAACTGAACTTTTTGATAAATTGCAAACAGCAGCTTAAAAATTACCCTGTTCAAGGTGTCCCATGAGAAAAAAACCCTCAATTTCAGTAAAATGAGCATTTAAGAGTAAAATAACTGGATAAGTAAAAGAATATTTTCTGCTTACCTTTTTTTTCTAAGAAAAGTATTATAAATTCTGCTTTAAATAAAAGCAACAAAAAAACTGGTTCAGAAATAAACTTCCACTTTCATAATTTTGGCACATTTTTTCCATTTTTTCTAAAATCTGGATCTGGGCAGTTGTTTTCCTCAAACATGTTAATTTGGTGAATCTTCCTCTCCTTCATCTCTATCTCCTCCTGCTCGTCCCCACGTCCATCCCCTTGCCCCCTTCAGCTGCCAACCTAAAAACCAAAACCACAAAGCTTGAGTGAGGACCACAGTTTATTTTAATAATACTTTTTAAAAACAAACTTTTATATCCTTTGTCTTGGTTCCTATTAAAAATGTGGCTTTTCTATCTCTCAATTCATGAAAGCTAAATGCTGTAAGGTAGAAAGGATGCCACAAGCTCTGGACCTGTAGTCTAGCTGGCATTGTCTAGTTAATTTTGTGGTAAATTAAGTACCTTGTCTCTATTGTGATCCTGTTTAAGATAGGTCACTTGAAATACATGTAAACACCCTATCATCTTAAGTAAGTATTCTGTTTGTAATTTATTTAGCACAAGCTAAGTATAACAATTTTTCCTTCCTAAAATCATATTCAGAGATTATTCAGCTGCCAAGATCATTAGGAGTGACGCTGTAGACCCTGGAGACCAGGTGGGATCACAACTAGAGTGGTTGATTGTGTTTTGATTTAAATTCATTTCTCCATATAGCAAATGTGTCTAAAATACTAATCAGGGAAAACAATTTAAAAATAATTGAGAACAAGGTATTACCTAGTGAAGATAAGTTGGTTTTTTTCAAGCACTACATAATTAAAACATGTAAATGATGCTGCCTTTCTAGGCTTATTGAGGTTTGAGAGTTTTATTTTTTAAGGCTCTGATTTCCTCTTCTCTCATTAGGTTTTGTTACATTCTACACTTTCTTAATCCAATTCTAAGGGACAACAGGTACACTGATATATTTGTGTGAGCCTTTATGAATAATGGTAGAAATAAAACTTGGCAGAAATCATGTGATGCCCTCTGTTTTGTGTTTGGTTTATCGTTTTTTT
Source organism: Aviceda cuculoides (assembly GCA_035590195.1). Lineage (NCBI taxonomy): Eukaryota > Metazoa > Chordata > Aves > Accipitriformes > Accipitridae > Aviceda > Aviceda cuculoides. The sequence continues at coordinate 19,269,426 of JAVJGG010000031.1, forward strand.
TAATTGTGTGACCCTTTTCATCTGAGCACTTAGCCAAAATTTTAAGTTCTTGCTCAAACTAGAAGAATTTGGCACAAAAGTCAGAGTTGAATTATGTTCTGGTTCTAATTACAAAGCCCTGCTTCCTTGAATGCAGCAGTATGATTAGCAAGAAGTGATGTTAGTTATAAGGTTCTGGGGCCAGCAGACATCCCTGGCATCTCTTCTGAGGCTTTTTTCCAGGCCCTGTTTTCAGTGCTTTTTTCTGAAGCTGATTTTATATGTCCATGCTTTGGTGGTCCTGTGAAGGCACCAAATCATAACTAATGGGAATCCTTTGGCCTGTTCACCTACAGGTTTTGTCTTGTTTGTTGGTGATACTCTCTGTTTTGGGAATTAAGGCTTGTAAGTACTGTAGAGGAAATGAAATTTACTTAACTAAGCCATGTAATGGGAGAACTCTCTTCTTTAGTTTTTTTCTTTTTCAATGTTATGAGGCCTCAAGTGACATGCATGCCAAATGTGCTTTGAAATGCTGTAGGTAGAGTTCAGAGTATAAATGCTGTGTCCCATAAGCCACAATTTACATCAGGGCAACAGATGACATGCTGGTCCCCTGCTGCCTAACCAGATGTTCTCTCCAGCTCAGTCTTCTGAACTGTTGGTGGAGCAGCTGATTGTAGTTCAGTGTGTTAGCCTTCTTTCAGTTTTTCTCAAAGTGGGTCATCAACTACTATAGTTCAGAAGCTGCTTTTAGCCTGCTGTCATTGCAACAGAAATAGGGCAACTGTCAGGTGCTGAAGTGTGTGTTTTAGTTCTGGTTCAGATGGCCTGTCCTTCAGCTGCCCCTCCAGAGTCATGTGGGTCACCTGAAGCTTCTCTTCCTTATCTTGTGTTCCAGCCTCATGCAGGTATCTTGAGTGCTCTCTTACATCTAAAATGGCACAGTACACCTGTTCGGATGCTGAGACAATGGCCTTTTCTGCCACCCAGTGTTTAAATCCTATATAGACTTTATGCTGTGTTTTATGGGGAAAAAAAGTCCACTGATGTCAATTGATAGTAATTTACTTAACTTTGGGATCTGACTTCTTAAAGGCATGTTGATCTAGCATCTTCAGCAGCCTTTCTTAAGGTTGGTATTTAATTTTTCCTGAAATGGCTTTTCTTTACCTGAAATTTTTTCATTTCTTCTTATTGCCAATTTTCCCAATCTTTAGCTGCCACTGGTGTAATATTGTTAGTAGGTGGAATGAACTGGGAAATACGTTTCAGAGGTCCAGGTTTGGTTAGTAGAGGTACCTGTCTGGGCTCATAGTTCTCTTAACCTAGATGTCCAGAGAATTTTTTTTGGCTTAAATAGCCTACAGTTCAATGTTGAACTCTTCTAAATATCCGTAGAAGTGAAAACTTGTTGCCTTATGTGGGAGCATCACCATGGTTTCTAACAGTCAGTTTTCAGGAAGACATGGGTATGCTGCTACTCTATAACACTTGCACATTTAGCATTTTAAATTCAAGTTGATGCTTTATGGAGTACTATAGAATTAAAGATTATGGTTCCTTGCCTAATGCACTTTAGAAAAGTTGTCAGTCACATCAGCATGAGTTAGAAAATGCAGATAACTTGGTATATGTGTTCTTACTGTGCATCTCCAGGTTGCTTTTTTCACGCGTGTTTTACAGAGTGCAAAGGGGGTGTACTTGACTGGAAACTATTGCTTATTAGTTAACACACACAAGGTTAGGTAGGATTTAAAAACCGCTAGTACACTTACAGCTTCCAGTAAGGCACCTGAAGAATCTCAGCTGGCCAGGCAGGCATCAGTTGGGTGGGAGAAAGGAGGCTGCCACTACTTGTAACAGACCCTTGATGGTGCTGGGTTATCCTGTTCAGACTCCGTATGATTTTTGTTTTACAGTTTTGCACCTTTCTATGTTCTTTCTTTTGAATTTTTGACCTACTAACAAACCTGTCTTCGTAACTTTACCTTTCTTACCTTGCATAGCTCTAGTCCTTTCCGCAGCTTTCTCTCAACTAAGCAATTTCCTTAGAAGTTTAAGCTATACAGGTTTTGGGACACAGCTAATCCCTCAGTCAGGAGGGGGAGGAGAGGGAAAGGTGGGAGAGGAAGATTACTGAAGAATTAATGTGTCATATACAGAAGAGTTGACTTCCCGGAGTGTAGGTGTAGTCACTGGAGTATTCTGCAGCTTCTGAGGATTTGGTCAGGTACAGGTGACGTTCTTCCAGCTGCATTTATGCAGTAGTAGTGACATCCATTGGCAGGTCATGTTTGTCACAAATATGTATTCATTGGGGAGATACTGTGGCCATAATTCCAGCTAGATTAAAGGTAATGCAGTGATAGTTGTCAATGAGCTAGTTTCCCAGTCATTTGATTTTTTTTTTTTAATGTTGTTGATGTAAGGTAATTACAGTAGGAACAGGGATATAAGTTGTGTTTCATTATGTAAAAACCTTTAGTTATGCTGATTTTAATTCATTTCCTACCAGTCTTTCTTCACTAGATTAGCTTAGGAAAGCTCTGTATTTAGAGATCCCCATAATATGCATTGGAATTGGATTTTGCTGGCAAAGATTGTTTTTTAATGACTTTTAAGAAAACACTGCTTGTAATGTGTTATGAGATATTATTTTTTTCCCCAGAGCTCATAAATGTAATTATTTTGATTACAGATTGACTTTAAAAAACCTGCCTGCATATGTCCTTAACAGTGTCTTTCTAATAGACTGGACTTTGAGGGTGACTATAAAGGCACAAAAGTATTTTATAAAACTTAAACCTTAAAATTTAAGACCTTCTGTGTCTGTGAAAATCTTTGTTTCTTTGTGTTTTCTCTTCCTTTTGGTAACCCTTGTGAATGTTAGCAATTAAGTACTTTCAAGTATGGAGACATAGCAGTTAATAAATTGCCTTTCTTGAGGGGAGTGAGTACTGAAAGCATTGACAGAAGGGATGGTATATTGGAACTTACTGCAATATAATCAGAAAGAATAAAATAATAGTGCAAAAAAATTTCAACCATGAGCATATGACTTATAGTATATGCAGTCTAGACCTGCTGTAGAATTGCTTTAATTTCTAATTAAACATTCCTCTTGAAGCTTACTTGTTTTACTATACTTAAATTGATGTAACAGACTGGGAGGTTTTAAATCCACAGATGCTCTGAAACTCAGAGCTTCATGTAAGACGTGTAACTTTCTTTGAAGTGTCCAGTTTCCCATATTAACCTCCAACATAGTAATCACAGCTTTGTGTGAAGTTTCTAAAATGTAGCTGCACAAAATGTGGTATAGTAATAAAGCAATACTTTGATATGTGAAGAAAAGGGATGCTGAAAAATTGCAGACAATTGTTCTAAATTTTGTCAGGTAGCATATTTTGAAATATAGAGGTCACCACTTCTAGCCAATTAAGTTCAGTCATATCTTGAATAGACGCAGTCACTCTTACCTGAAGTTGATTATGGTATTTCAATAAAGATCTAAAATTAGATGAGATTCAACACACTGCAGAGAATAATTCCTCATTAGTCTAAATGCAATAATGATCTTGCATTTAGTAATCTACACTTAAATTGACAACTTTCACAGCATTCTTATGTGATTACTGCAACAGGTTATATGAGCAATATCTGTTGTGAATAGAACATTGTGCTGGGGAAAAGGGTGATGGTTGTGTAAATTTGAGATGAGGGAGAAGTTTTAAAGAGAATCTGCAAATGAAATTGGGAATGTTGACTTTCTTTTAATAGGATTTCATCCAAAGAATTTCTAGGCTAGAGGAAAATTAGGCATGGTACTGCTCATGGCAGGGAAAGAAGATGGGATCATTAAGACAGTTGTCACTTTGTTTGCTATTCTAGTGTGTATATGTTGTATAACATAGAGATCCACTTGAAATCCATTTTTGGAAAGCTCATTGGAGAGAGAAGGAGAATTGATAACAACAGGGGACAAAACAATTAACCATATCTACCAAGTAGAAAACAATAAACTCGCAAAATGCTGTATGCATTTCCACAAGTCAGAAGTGTATTTATGGCCAACAGATTCAGAAATGATCTGCAAATAATCATGTTCATCTGTTATATTACTTTCAATTTTGAAAGAGATGCCATGTTTTCTTGAGGAATGCCATTTCGCGGACCAGCGTAAAAACTAAGTCCTGTCCCTAGAAGTTACTGAGCTGGCCAGCCTGCTGCTTCGGGTAGTAGCTATCTCTGTCCTACCAAATTGCTTCTTAGCTGTAGCCACTGGCTGAGATTCAGTTTTTGATGGGACTATATTGGTGATTCTATGCTAGAATTTAGGGAGGATTTATATGGACACACTCAGCTTGATATGGATGTTCTCTTTAGGGTTATTTAAATGCCAGAATTGCTTTGACTTTGGAACTATCGTGTTGTTGAGATAAATTTTATTAGACTTCATACTTCTAAAATTACTGGTGAAATTATAATGAAGATATATAAACTGGTTCTGCTCTGATGACATTATAATATTAACGGGTGGACTGGGAGTAGCTTTTGCTGATTTTTTTTCTTCTAGGTTGTGTTCTGGCTGATACGGTTACAGGGCAAGTCTGAAGAACTGAAATAGTGTAACATGTCAAATGTGTATTAACAAATAAGGAAAATATTGTATGAAAAGCTTTATCCCTGAGAACAGAGCAAATTGTTCTAAACCAGGTTTGGAAAAAAGAGTTTCACTTTTTTTAAAAAAGTGTATTGCATTAAATGTGTGGCTTTTTTTTTTTTTCCCTTGCATTTGTTTTGGGCAGTTCCTTGTAGAAAGGTAGCTTTATAGAATTCTGGATAGTTTGCCATGAGAATCACAATCAAACATCTGTTTATCCTGGTTTCTCTCTGTGTCCTTTTGATAAGGAGACTAACTCTTTACCCAGTATTTTTATATCTGTATTACAATCCCTTGTAATCTCTTGAAAATTGGTATGAAGTTATTTAGAAACAAAAGAAATTCATCACCATAGAGATGACCATTATCAGTTTAGATAGCTGACACAAACATTTTTTTTCTAAGTTATCCCACTATGATTAAGTTAATTAGTTGAGTTGGAAGTGAGGGAAGTGTATGAGTAATACTCTGTAGACCTTACTCCTCTTGATATCTTCAATCTAATTATTGTGCAGCAAGAATCCTGTCAAATGTAGTTATAAGGATAGATATACATGAACAAATAAACACAAGAATGAAAAGGCACATCCATGTAATAAGTCACTGCTATGTGCTCTAGTAATTGTCTTCTGTAGGAGACGTCTCAATCTGTAAAAGAGCTGAGAATGGAAGTTCTCTGGAGAATTATTAAGTAAAAGTATGGGGATTTTGTATAATATAATATATTTAGTCACTGTAGTAAGGCTGGTTTAAGTTAGCGTATGTATCAAAGGGCTTCACAATGAAGAAGAGAATGCTCTTTGCTGTCTTTATTCTTATTCTGTCTTTATTATCTTTTCCTTTATTATACATAAAGAAAATAAAGTAGTGACTTGTCATTTTCCTGATTAAATAAACACATTAGATCACCTTTTCTTGAATGGAGGGATTTATGTGAACGCCATAGAATTTGTTACTTCATGATGTGGAGTGAAGCCGTATTCCTTTCACACTGTCAAAATGAGCATCCAGTGCAACTAGAACCTAGGGCCTGCGGTTTTAACCCACAGAGCTTCAGAGATTGGTATTATCATTTACTGTTTTCAGTGCTTTAGGGTGATCAGCTTTTTCCCCCCCCTTGCTGTTACTTAGTAACATTTTGTTAACACTGTAGCACAGCTTTGATTAGGCATGAGGTTTTAGAACACATTTTAGCACAGGCTTATTAGTATACCACAGTTTTCTAAGAAGTTTTCTAATACAGTAAGTAAAAGAGAAATTTGTGTCTTCTGAGGAAAGAATCCATTTGTTATTAAACCACAATTGGAAGTAAAATTATCCCTATTAGGACTATTCAGTTATTTGTTTTGGTCAGTGTTACATTTCCATACCCTGACCTTTTGTAAGCAGGTGGAGGCAGTGCTAAATTTCCCTTTGCCTTCCTTCCCCTCTCTTCTCCTCCCCTTCTCCCCCCCTTCTCCCCTCAAGGAAAAAAAAAGGGGGGAGGGGATATTTTTTTTGTTTAATTTTCATTTACTATGATACCACATTAGTTAGAATGGTAAATATTTAGAATAATAAATAATAGAATTGTTCATGCAAGGGAAATTTTTACATATACTTCATTGCTTCCTGTACCAAGGTTGTTTAAAAGAATGACTTTTCAGAGTTCTAAAAGTTTGGCTCATAGCTGTGACTAAACACTTTTTATTCTGAATTACATAATTTAGAGTTGATAGGGGGGTTAATTTATTTAGTTGGAAATGGATTAAGGTTGGACATTCAGAAGCAAGTACTTAAAGTTGGTGTTTAAGTTTTCAAATTGCTAAACATACAGCTGGCCTTATGGACAACAAGGATAGGTGAAATTCCTTTTTTGTTGTTGAAATTCAGCTCTTGGCATTACATTCCCTAGATACTTTCTACGTTCAAAGAATTGGTGAATCTGAGTAATCAGTCAGGCAAACACCAGAGAAAACCAAAAAAATCCCAAAAGATTTCCACTGCTTTTTCTCCCTGTCTTCTGGTTTGACTATTTAGTGTTTATTACTACAGATTTCTAGGCTTTTTTCACTACCCTGTAATCTGGAATTCTATATTTCTCTTCCTACAAAATAAATACATATTTAAACCAGAGCCTAAGTAGTAGCTGGGGGTTTATGACCATTCTGGGGTTGATGCTTAAATTCCAAAGATTATTTATGATGTGAATGCTTTTCTGAGAAGAAAAGACGTCCACTACAAAACACTAAAATTTACGTTATCAATGTTTTCAGGCTTCCTTTGCTATCACCTTCTTGGATAAGGGCATTGGAAAAGATGAAAATCTACTTTGACTATGTTATAAGAAATTCCAAGGTAATTATTTTGTCATTGGGTTAAGTGGGGAGGAAACTGAAAATCTGTCAGGAAGTGGATAAATGGAAACAACTTTAAGCTGGATATTCTTTCTAATGCCTATCCAATATGGGTTAACAAAGCTAGTGACTTACAGAAAGTAGTATGAAATAGTATTCTTATAAACTAATTAATTGGGTACTGGAAAGAATTAATGTTCTGCAGGTTGCATCAACAGTTGTGCTCTTAGCACAGCACCATTGTCTTCTAAATTTGGAAAAACAAAGAAAAGATTTGATTAGAAAGAATGTCTTCACCAAGTGCAAGGTATGAGCAACTCGTTTGCCTGTAATGCTGAACAGTCAATACATGCAATGGCAAATGTGTTTTAAAGTATTTCAGAGAGTCTTAGCTTTAGTTTTCTTTGTACTTTATCCTGGCCTAGACAACAACATTTGGTTTTTTAGAAGGTTATGAAGTTTCCACTTCAGACTTATGTTTTGATCAGAAGTTGCTTTCATTCTGCTACCTTTTCAGCCAGGATCAGTAATAGTTGTCCTAAAATATGGTCTGTTGTGGGAGACACCTATAGTAGGAACAGCTTTCATTTTAGTTGGAAATCATGGAATTTCATGGAAAAACCTTACTGTTAAAAATAGATACATATTTCCAGTGTGTTAATTATAGTGGTAGATTAGTACATCCAAATGGAGATCAGTAAAAAGTGGTGTCCCTCAGGGGTCCATACTGGGACCGGTACCATTTAATATCTTTATTAATTACATATACAGTGGGATTGAGTGCACCCTCAATAAGTTTGTGGATGACACCAAGCTGAGTGGTGCAGTTGATTCACTTGAGGGAAGGGATGCCATCCAGAGGGACCTTGACAGGCTGGGGGAGTGGGCCCATGTGAACCTCATGAAGTTCAACAAGACCAAGTGCGAGGTCCTGCACCTGTGCTGGGGCAATTCCCAGTATCAATACAGGGTAGGGGATGAACTGATTGAGAGCAGCTCCTGTGGAGAAGGACTTGGGGAAACTGGTGGATGAAATATGGGACATGGACTGGCAACATGCGCTTGCATCCCAGAAAGCCAGTTGTATCCTGGGCTGCATAAAAAGAAGTGTGGCCAACAGGTTGAGGGAGGCAATTCCTCCCCATCTACTCTGCTCTCATGAGACCCCACCTGGAGTACTGTGTCCAGTTCTGGGGTCAGGCAGACAGACATGGACCTGTTCAAGTGGGTCCAGAGGAGGGCTGCCATGAAGATGATCAGAGGGCTGGAGCACCTCTCCTCTGAAGACAGGCTGAGAGAGCTGGGGTTCTGCAGCCTGGAGAAGGCTCTGGAGACACCATATAGCAGCCTTCCACAACTTAAAGAGAGCTTATAAGGAAGGTGGGGACACAGACTTTTTACCAGGGTCTGTAGTGACAGGACAAGGGTCTACAGTTTTAAACTGAAAGAGGGTAGATTTAGATTGGACATAAGGAAGAAACTTTTTATGATGAAGGCGGTGAGACACTGGAACAGGTTGCCCAGAGAGGTTGTGGATGCCCCCTCCCTGGAAGTGTTCAAAGCCAGGTTGGATGGGGCTTTGAGCAACCTGGTCTAGTGAAGGATGTCCCTGCCAATGGCAGGGGCTTGGACTAGATCTTTAAGGTCCCTTCCAACCCAAACCGTTCTGTGGTTCTGTGATTAATATACAAGTTCTAGTGCACTAATCAGACTTCTTTCAGCAATATAAGTAGATTTTAAAGCTATCAAAAAATACTGTTGCCCTGTCTGGTGAGTTTCCACTTCTGTGTTGTCTTAAAAGTGTAAATACAGTACTGCAAGCTTTTTGGGGTGTAGAGGAGTGTTTTGTTTTTAAACAGTTTTTCATATAAGCTGTAGACAGTAGTATATGCTTTTTGTAATTTATAACTAATATAAGGACACCGATTATTCTAACTGAATATTTTCAGGATACTATCTGAGGTTTCCATTGTCACAATTTAATTTCAGTAGATTAGTGGGAGTACAACTGAATACATTTTGGTACAGTATATTTCCCCCATGTCTTTGGTGGAACTTAAAAATTTGGTGGCTACAGAAAGATTAAAACATATGTTCAGGTCGTAAAAAGGTTTTAAAATAGGTGCTTAATTTTTTAAAAGTACACTCATAGATAAAACAAAGTATAGCTATGAATCAATACAAAAATTACATAGTAGCTATTTTTGCTAGAGACAGTTCAAATAATAATCTCGCCACATTATATACTAAACAAAGTTACTTTAACAGTCTCTTATAAATGTGCTTATTGTTCTTGTATTAGTCTTCATGAAGTACAAATTATATAGCTGAAATGATAATATCTAGTAAGAAATTGAGATACGATCTAAGTGTCTTTGAACATAAACCTCTTTTCAGTTCTCTTACATGAAGAAGTATTTATATAGTACATTTGCAAGCTCTCAACTCTATTGGCACAGCTTAAGATGAGCTAATATCTTTCTGTACTTACATTCCTGAAAAAGTACCTTTAAAAAGTGCAGCAAATTGAGAAATACTGCACTGTGCTTAAGAATGGATTCCTACTTAATATGAACCCTGTACTTTTGATCTTCTCTGCTGTTATGTGCAAATGCAACAGCTTTGCATTTTGTGTTTGCTGAAAGATAGTAGGGACTGATGTGTATGTAAATCGGTTTTGCCAGATGGCTGTGTACCTCTGCAGCCATTTCTTAAGTCTCATATTAGGGATGATATAAGACAATCCTCAGGCTCTCTGAGCCTTCTACTGGAAAATAGCCTTTTTCTGTGAATACAACAATTCATTGTACAAACTCTTCTGCCCTTCATGCCAAAGTTTGTCATGTAACCGAGCAGTCTTCAGCAGTGATGCTGAATCCAGGGTGTTTGTTTATGCTAAGGATAAAATCTGGAAGTGTGACAGGAAGTAATCTAAGCTTTGTATTAGCTAATATTAGTATAAAGAGTGAACCTTCCTTACCCTCCGCTTCCCCAGGGGAGGAAATCAGGAAATTACCATTCAGGACATGGAATCAATGTTTCAAAAGCCTCCTGTAATATCTGTACTGTATGATGACTGATAATTAATGCTTCTATCTGTCTTAAAATTTTCTTCATCTTTACAGATTTGGCATAGCTACCAACTGTCTAGGAAGGGAGGGATTTTGGTCAATAAAATACAGACAGGCAATGGGGACTTTAGGTGTCCAATATGCCAGTCTCTGAAAGACTGAAGTAAAAGGATATTCAGATAATACCTTCTAAGTAGAAGTCCTAGGATAGTAAAATGCAAGAGTTGCTCCCTTTTTAGGCTTCTGTGTGTAATAGTAACTGTTCCTTATGAGGTTGATTTTGCTGTGCTAAAATAAATTTTTAAAAGTAGCTGAGACATTTCATTGCTTGAGGATTAATGTTTTGATTTTGGATTTTCAAGGTAATTGACTTATGTAAAAAAAAAGTAATCAGTAATAGTATATGGACACTGAATGGTAGATTGATAAGGGTTTGTTAGTGTGTTCCTGGTGCGTGTATATATATATGAACTTGAGTCTTTCTGTTTCCACAGTAGAAACTATGGTTCGCTGTCATCTGCACACAGAAAAGACTTCTCAATTGTCAGTGCAGTTAACTTTTGGAAAAACAGATATTTGATAATACGTTTATATTAATGCTGGAATTTCGTCAAGGGCAGAGGTCTGGGGTCTTGCTTCAATTTCTTTAGTGCTTTTCCTTGGGAGTTTTCAAAAATGTTCTTTTTTATGAAGAACTTTATTTCTTTGCTTCTTAAATTCCTGTTGCTATTCATTAGCATTAGTAAAACCAAAACTTCCACCTGAGTTCAAATGAAAACAGTCTGCACTTTCATCTGGAAGGCACAGGCATAATACTAATGCTTTAAGTATTTTTTCGTGTCTGTATTTGGTTTTAGGCTGGCATTTTTACACTTTGTTTACCACTAGTGTTTTGTCAGCTGTAGCTTTGGTTTCTGCATGTTTGAGGGAGGGAATGTGCTCAGAATCCTACCTTGACTTGAGTGGAGGTCACGACAGTGTTTCTCAGCTGTGGCTAAACTGCATGGTTGAAGGAGACAACCATATTTCTGTTTGGTTCTTTAGACAGAAGTCTGGGAGAAGTTGGTCGAGTAGAAAACACCAAGGGAAAGGTAGTGAATCAGGCACTTCTTCAGCATCCCTCAGAAGTCACTTGTGAGTTTCAATTTGGAAACCAGTATTTTAAAGTAATAAATTAAATGAGGTTTACAGAAAACACTGTTTCAGGCTTTTAATAAGATGGTTTTGAGAAAGTAAGCTTAAAAATGTTAACAATTTTCCAGGTATTTAATATCTTGTTACTGCTAATGGAATGAATTGATTAAGAGTATAATTTTGGCTCCCTATATAGAGAATATAGAAAGTCGAGGATAGTTCTTTTCTATTCTTATACATGTGTATAATAGCATACTATTTCAAGGGAGGAAAAAAACCCTCACGGCAAAGTAGTTAAGTATCTCTTGGAGTTTGATTCATCACCAGTCCCCTTCTTAAGTCTAGTGCTGTTTTCTGGGGAAAGTTCAGGATAATGGTCTGTTTAAGATCGTGAGTCAGCTGATACATAATAGCTTGTTGGCTTTTTCTACACTACATTTAGACTTAATTTGAAAGCGAACCCAGTGTTGAACAGTAAACTACTCTGAAATGTTTGAGATCTCAGTTCTGTTATGGAAGTCATGAATTACATAAAATTGTATGCAAAATCCTGATGGTACACTTTAAAAATGTTGGGATTTAGTTGCTTGTTGCAGAACAACAAATTTTGTTTGTTAATTTGCAGGCTTGATAATGTGACTAAAATTTAATATTTTCTAAGAAGCTTATTTTGGGAGAGAAGAATTTTAAATTATCTCAAAGACTTCTATTTTATTAGTGTATAATTTACTTGGGTAGAACATGAGTGGTACGAGTGCTAATGTTATCTAAATCATAGCTGAAATCCATGTAGGCTTTATCAGCACTTTCAAGGGTTTTGTAATTTTATTTTTGCAACATTCTCTATTTTAAAATATGTGTGTCCTGGAGGCTCTGTTAAAACTGCAGGTAATTGTCTTCAGTACTTTTTTTTTTTTTTCCCCCCTCCATTTACTTAAGGAAGCCCTCTGAGCAAAAAGCATCAAGAATATTAAATTTCATTACAATAAGTACATATCTGCTTTGCCTCCAAGGCTGTTCTTATATTCACATTTTGCAGGACCTAACCTTTACTGAGTAATACTTGACTTATTGCTTCAATTTTTATGGCAAATAACTGAATGCTTTATTTGATATTATTTAGTTTACTCTTATCAGGTGTAGATAGGACTAGCCTGGAAAACTTAAGTCTAGGACACTGTGCTGCTTACTATATATAATAAACCTATGTGTAGTCCATAGTTCCTTTGAGGAGAAAATGTGTCTTTTTGTGCAAATGGCATTTCAGTAAAGTCATGTGAATATATTCATAAACATGTTTAATTCATTTTTGACAAAATACAATAGAGATAGTTAACGCAGAATTAACCTGCTAATTTAAAAGAATGGATCTTACCAAAACATTGATCAAACTTCTAAGCACTGGAAATTGAGAAATTCAGAGGACAAAACTACTTCCTGACCCATGCATGAGAATCTTGCTTTTTGCTGGGTTGAGCTCAGGATACTAGCCAAAGAAAATTTGCCTTTTGGTGTGCAGAGCTTCTTAACAGTTTTCAGATAGTTGTAACTTATTCTTGGTGTTTGCATGCGTCTATGTGTACAGTAGGTACAGCTTTTCTGATCTGGAATTAAATGGGCACATGACCAGTGTTCAGTGATTGGAGTAGAGTTTGCACAGCATGGCTGGGGCTGCTCTTACTTGTGTTCACTACTGCTTGAGAGGAATCAGCTGCCGAGGACACACAGCAGTGTGTCATGGGGGTTAGTTACAATGACTGTGAGAGAACCTGCAAGAAGTAGTTTCCCTCTATCATCTTTTTTTTTTTCTCCTAGACAAAATGTTAGACTATTTATCACCATTTACCTAGGACATGTTCAATCACCCTAATATAACTGTGTATTGTATCTGTGCCAATAGCTTCTGAAGGACCTTACTGTACAGTGCTGCTTTGTGCTACATGAAGTAGAATTTTGAGAAAAAAAATTTAAATATTTTCATGGGGACTTGTATTTGAATAAAGGATGTGCCTATTTCTAAGAAATCATTTTCCCGAAGTGATTACTGAATATGAATCAACTCTAATAAATGCATATTGCTATTACATTGTTTACAGCACAGTAGATGAAAGTGCTTTCTCCCTGCATAACACTGGACTTGGGGGGATCAGGATTAATGCTTCCAGAAGGGGTATTGTCTGGTATGGCACTCCAGAAGTCTGGTTTTAATGGAAAATCCTCTGCATCTTCAAAGCTGCTATTCTTTACTCTTAAAAGAAAAAAATGAATACCTATAGTTAAATGAAATACTTTTAACTATAATTAAACCAGGAAAACTATTTTGGTTAATTTATTTTTATTTCTTAGTGTTTAGTATTTTATATTTATTCACTTCTTATTCTCAGAATATCAAGTTACAGCTTGATTATTGGATATGACAAAATACATTATATAATAACCAGTGTTCTGCTTATTAGAATTTTTAAATAGAAAAGTATATTTTTATATATATGTATATATATTTGTCAGTGGCTTCTGCAGATCTGGAGTTTTGCCCATGAAAAAGGCAGTATAGAAATAATCATGCAATCCAGTATGCGATTACTTTACCAGTATTAACTTTTATGTTGCCTGATAGAAACTGGTATGGTTCAGTTTGTGAAAGGACTTCACATCTTCATTGAACAAATGCTTCCAAATTTGAGAATAATCCTTCTTTCACTTCAACTTCTCAAGACTTTTTCATTATACTACTTAAATAATTAAGGGCCCTTTTCCTGAAGGCTGGGCTTGAAATTCTGAAATACTTTTGAACTTTTCCATTTTGATTCCAGGAATGGGATGTTACTGCTTAAGGAAAGATGTCTTCTGCGGCAAGTATTGATAAAAGTATCCATTACTTTTAACTGTTACAGGAAACTTTATGGAATAATGTCCTGTAAAAATATAGAAAGCAATTTTTTCTTATCAGCCCTTTTCAAAGATCCGTATCCTTCTGTAAAAATGCTCAAAACAGGTGAGAGCAAGTGGCTGTGGTGAAAGGTCTTTCATTCCTACAGCCATCTGTCTTTTATCTTAATTTGGTATGATTCTTTCTGTGAGTGAGAGGCATTTAGTAGTTGTGAGAAATACATGCCTGAAAACTGTTGTCTTCAAGATGACTTAATACCATCTTGGAATATGGAAAGATAGAATCTTGACTTCCTTAAAAACATGACTGGCTTACACACATCTGTGTTCCTTCTCCTGTCTATTTTCCAGTTTCTTAGAAAGCTGTGAGATTGTTTACCCTAATCTCAAGCCATTTGGAAACTTCACTCTTGTGGGAATTAACTGCATAATGGCAACTGCTCTAGTCAGGAAAGCTGCTTAAGCAGCTCATCAGAAGTTCAGCCCCTACTGGGAAAACTGGTTTCAGTGATCATTACTATCTTTAAGCACCTGTTTTGTTGAAAACAAAAGCAAAGCAAAAATCCCTGACCTTTTGCACTGCTGTGCAGAAGGAGCTGTACTTCCCAGTGGAAACTGCTGTTTGGCTTAGTGATGCCAATCACTACATGTCTGATGGTTTCATAGACGTTTATCTGAACAAGTGCTGGGTTTTGCTGCCACCACTGCACTTCTCACAGCTGGTAGACTTAATGTTGGGATCGATACTCAAATACCTAACCAGAAACAGTCTGAGGGGGACTGTTAACAGGTCACATCCACTTTGTGTGATATTTTGTCACCTCACTGTGACAAGATAAATTGGGAATGACATGTCTTCCTGTAGGTCTTTACTTTAAGTCCCTGAGGGCTGGTTAGCTTTTTTCATTTTCTCTCTGGGTAGCAAAACATTCCCGAGGGCCACAGTATTGGCTGTGAATACAGGAAACTTTAGTATAAAAGTTTTTCACAATCTCATGCTGAGACCCCATCCTAATTACCGATCTAGTGTTTCAGACTTTCATACTAAGGACTGCATCCCCTTCTGGCCTCAGGGTAGACTACGTACTTCAGTTTAGAACACTTGCTGTGTTCTGGTGCAGGCTTTGCTCTTTGAGATTTAGTAGGAGGGTGATTATCTAGGACCCTTAACAAATGGGTTAACGTTTGGCAAGTCAGGTGATCTAGCGCTGCTTCAGAGGGATGTTGTCCCTGTACTTCCTGAGGTTAAGATTTGGTATGCTTTCAAATGCCTGCCTTTTAGTACTCAGGTTTGCTTGTCTTCTCTGATTTCAGACGTGTAGGGATCTTCTTCATTCATTTACTTCCTTATAGTTCAGGTTCTTTCATGTGTCCTTAATGTAGGTCTTTCTTTCCTTACTGATATCAGAGTACTGTTTACTCATGCATGAACCTGAGCAGGCAAATAATTTTAAAGATTTTATTGCATAGCAATTATGCTTTGTCAAAACCTTTAATCTGCTTGCAGTGATGTATGTGCATTCTTTTTCAGTAGTGGGTGCTCTTTGTTCCGTGGTTGGTTCCCAAGAGCTTGCAATGTCAGTCAAGGTCACTAGCCCTTGTTCTCATGGGGGACCTCAACTTAACAGGTGTCTGCTGGAAATACAGTACAGCAGAGAGGAAACAGTCTAGGAGGTTCCTGGAGTGTGTGGAAGATAATGTCCCAACACAGCTGGTGAGTGAGCCAACTAGGGATGTCGCCCCGCTGGAACCGTTGTTTGTGAACAGAGAAGGACTTGTAGGTGATCTGATGGTTGAAGGCTGTCTTGGGCATAGAGATAACAAAATTGTAGAGTTTTTGATTCTTGGAGAAGGAGGGGGCTCAGCAGCACGGCTACCTTGGACTTCTGGAGGACAGACTTTGGCCTGTTCAGGAGACTGTTTGACAGAGTCCCTTGGGAAGCAGTCCTGGTGGGGAAAGGAGTCCAGGAAGGCTGGACACTCTTCAAAGAAGGAAGTCTTCAAGGTGCAGGAGCAGGCTGTTGCCGTGTACTGAAAGATGAGCCGGTGGGGAAGACCACCGGCCTGGCTGAACAGAGAGCTTTTGGCTGGAACTCAGAAAAAAAAAGGAGAGTTTATGACCTTTGGAAGAAGGGGCAGGCAACTCAGGAGGACTACAAGGATATCATGAGGTTATGCAGGGAGAAAATTAGAAGGGCCAAAACCCAAATAAAACTTAAACTGGCTACTGCTGTAAAAGATAATAAAAAAGTGTTTCTATAAATACATTAGCAACAAAAGGAGGGCTAAGGAGAATCTCCATCCTTTATTGGATGTGGGGAGTAGCATAGTGACAAAGGCTGAGGAAAAGGCTGAAGTACTTAATGCCTCCTTTGCCTCAGTCTTTAATAGTAAGACCAGTAGTTCTTGGGGTATCCAGCCCTCTGAGCTGGAAGGCAGGGATGAAGAGCAGAATGAAGCCTCATAATCCAAGAGGAAATGGTTAGTGACCCGCTACACCACTTAGACACGCACAAGTCTATGGAGCTAGAGTGAGGGAGCTGGCGGAGGTGCTTACCAAGCCACTTTCCATCATTTGTCAGCAATCCTGACTAATCAGGGAGGTCCCAGTTGACTGGCAGTTAGCAAATGTGACACCCATCTACAAGAAGGGCCGGAAGGAGGATCTGGGGAACTAAAGGTCTGTCAGTCTTACCTCTGTGCTGGGGAAGGTTATGGAGCAGATCATCTTGAGTGCCATCACACAGCACATAGAGGACAGCCAGGTCAGTATGGGTTTATGAAAGGCAGGTATGGCTTGACTAACCTGATCTTCTATGACAAGGTGACCCACTTAGTGGATGGGGGAAAGGCTGTGGATGTTGTCTGTGGAAGCATTCTTAGCGGGAAAAAGGACGTGTGAGCAATCCAGCCTATGTAAGTGAGATTTAGGCTTATAGAGATATTGCAGGCCGCTTAGCTGAG
>JAVJGG010000031.1:19287634-19313535 GCA_035590195.1 Aviceda cuculoides
CAGAATTTAGGGAGTCAACTGCCACCGCCACCCACCCACCCCCACCCCCCCCCCTCAAAAAAAAAAAAGGCTGTTTAGGAGTACATGACGAGTTATGGTCAGAACGTTAAATTTTACAGCATCATATCAGCCATTTCAGTGTTACTGCCTTTTTGTCACTTTTATTTTTATGTCTATATATTTACGTACATGTATTTAAGTTGTAGTGATCAATAGAGGTCTATAAAGTAGTATAGAAAAAAGAAGAGACTAACACTGAAATTGGGCTAGATTTAGAAGAGGGAGGAAATAGTGTCATATGAGGCAGAAAATTCCTATTGACGTGATTTAATTTAAATTGCTAAAAACCAGGAGCTAGCATGGAAAAAAATGTAAAGCTTTTTTGCGTTACAAAGCTTTGGCACTGAAAGTGGTTTGGAACTGACAATTGACAGATCAGGCAACGTGCAAGTACCTGCGCTAAGCACCTTCTCATGTTATTGTGTACTTCATGGCAATAGCACAGTGCTATCTTACAGTGATCCATTCTCCACCACACATCCCAGTGGTTAAGCTATAGTTAGAAGCTGTCATATGCCAGGGCTGCTTGAAATATGGGACTTTCAGTATCGTGTGTAGGTAGGTGTGTGCCCACGTATTTCTTCCCAGGTTTTGGTGCAGTGCTTTCTTGCAGCTCCTATCAATCACATTGCCCGCTGTATCTGAGGATTCACATGATAGAAGGCAAGTCCTGTTGTCCATGCTTATACGTGGAAGTGCAGGAGAAACAAAGTGTTGTAGTTTTTGTATTTCTGTAGTGGAATTCAAAAGAAAAAATCTCTTTGGATTATCAGAGAAGACTCATCACTTCAAAACTTGGGAATAGGAGAAGTTAAAGTAATACAGTTCACAATCCATTGGAAATTTCTGTGCCAAGATAATGAAGAAAGGTAGTAATCTGCTTTTAGTTAAAACAGCAATAACTTTTCAATGATCTTTCCATTATTTCTGCAGATAATTAAGGAGCTAAAAGATGAAGACTGGAATATGGGCAATATTGTGCATACATTAACAAACAGACGGTATGAAGAAAAATACATTGCATATGCAGAGAGTCATGACCAGGTATTTTATCTGTTTGTTTGTTTCTATTTAAACAAGTAAAAGAGGAAGTTTAGAGGTTTGGTGGGTTTTGTTTTTTAAAAATGAGGAAGAGTTGAGAAGGATAGGCAATAATTTCAGAGATAAGTAAATCTGGACTACTGCTTGGGTTTTTTGGTTGGGTTTTCTTGTGGGCTTTTTTTGTTGTTTTGTTTTGATCCCTCTTTTTAATAAAGGAATCCTGCTTGCAGTGTGTGGGTGTAGTTGTTTTTCAGTTTTATTTTTAAGAAATAAGTCCTAGCTTCTTCGTTTGCCTGGCTGTCATAGGACACAGGAGGACATATGAACACATATAATCCATACTTTTGAAAATCTGGTTTCCATAAAGTAAACTGGAGCACTGTTTATGATAAGCATAAACAGTGTCACAATTTAGCAAATTTGTTCACTGAATCAGTGTTTGCAGCCTCTGTATTCCCTTCAAGAATATATTTCCTCTGCAAAAGGATTGCAAACATCCTCTTTTGAGATCTAAATGAAATATTCTTTAACCATTTGGTTCAAAACACAGCAATTGTAATGGTTCTGTATACAGAAAAATGAAAAAGTAATGATGAGTTTGGATAATAATCACCTCTCACAATCTTTGTAATGGTTGTATCTGAAGAATCAGAAAATACATTGGTTGAGTATTTAAAATTTTAGAAAATAGCTTTTATTTTTTAAGTAACCTACCTTCAACTTCCCTCTACATACCAGAGGTTGATATTCTATTTCCTATACCTTCTATAATAAAAGTCAACAGAAGTGTCCAAAACAAGGCCTATATTTTATTTTAAAAAAGAGAATTTTGAGCTTATCTGCTTCATTTTGTGTATGTACTTACATTCTTATCTCGGAGACTATTACACAGTATTCACTTAAGGCATGAGAGAAGAGTCCCGATCCTGGTAAAGAACTTCAGGTATTACTTAGAAGTGCATATTATTCTGTGATTATTTGCTTTTGTAAAAGCTGATTCTTCATCCTAAAGCATGACATATAATATTACGATTGCTGTTCTTTTATTTCATGCTGGATTTTATAAATTGAGTTGTTTTCCATATCACTATGTATTTTTGGTTTAAAATCTCGTACTTGAGAAGATCTATTTGTTTTGAATTTAAAAAAAAAAGACTATTGCAGATGTACACCAGGATGATGCGTGACAAGTCAGAGAAACAAAATGGAAGTGTAAATAAAATTCAGTCTGAAGATACTTGAAGTGGTGCACATGAAGGGCTGAAACGATTCTAGTTTCTTGTATGTTGTAATGGGCTACAAGCTGACTATTACTGCTCAACAGGGCCTCGTGGTTATAAGACTTGTGTGAAAGCAGCAACTCAATGCTAATAGCTTTCAAAAAAGCAAATGCAATACTGGAATTATGATGAATGGAATGGAGAGCAAAGAGCAAAATCAGTATGCCACTGTAGTCTTTCATGCTTTGTGTGCACCTTGAATTTTGGGGGCAGATTTCGTCCTGTATATCAAAGGATATACAGCATAATTGGAAAAAATGCTGTGAGAGAGTTGGTAAGAATAATAGCAGGTGTGGATTGGTTTTCATAACAAGAAAACTAAATAGACTAAGACTCTTCAGGGTAGAAAAGAGATCACTGAAGAGGGAAGGATAATGGTTTATAAAAATGGCTGGCATAGAAAACATGAACAGGGAACATTTCTCTTCTAATGGAAAGGTTAGGGGATATTAAATGATACTAACAAATGTCACATTCTGTGTCCCGAGAAGAGTTGTTCATTGCAGTCTTCAGTCTTGCCATTGTTGCATAGGAATTATTTTTTTTTAAAGATACTTTTTTACTTGAGGGAATCATCTATATATGCTGTTACACTGTTAGTTGGAAAACTAACAGATGATAGTGCTTTTCAGCTAGACCTGTTTACAACTCATCTGTCCCTCTGGAATCTAGTGAGTTTTCATGTTAGAGTATAAAGTGAGAATTGAGCTAATTGAACAAAAAATAGCTATTTTGCATACAGACGCTCCAAAATGTTTTCAGCTACCTGCATGCTAATATATTACAATAATCCTTGTTACATAGCGTTTGTGTGGCCTTTCTTGAGTAACAGTAAGCACTAGCAAGTTAGTAATTCAGTCACTGTTTTTAGACATAATTACTAGTTTGTTTTTCTCTTGTGTGAAATCTCAGAAAACCAATCACATTCTTGATTGCATATAAGTGAATCTTTCGTATTCACTCTGCATGTTTAAATCAGGAGTGTTGCTAATAGCCCTTTATTTGTACATCCCAGGAACTGGGATGTTTGTTTTCTTATTTTCTGTGTTTTCTATAAAAATTCCAAAATGGTAGGTCACTTGTGGCATATGGAGTTGACACTAACATTTCATATTTGATATCTGTAGGCAAAAAGGTTCTTGGAAGTAATTGTGCAGTTTGAACCCATCAAGTGAAATGTAGCACCACAACAGGGGTTAGACAGCTATTAGTTTATTGATCACATACTCGTACTCCAATCACTGTGAGGAGCCCCAGTAACCATGTGGAGGGTTGCAAGGTGAAAACAAACAGTTGGGTCTGGCATCCAGTCAAGGCTCAGCTCTGAGACATCCCTGCTTTAATTTACATACTTTCTCTTTTTGGCAGCAGATTATATATATCGCACCCACATGACTACACATAACACAATACAAAGTTGCAGTAATCAAAAGGTTAGAGTCACGGTGACCTCATGATCATTGGCAGTGGCGGGATGTTTTCTTTGTGAATAAAGACCAGATCATGCACACCAAGCCTTGTCCTTGACTCCTCACCAGTCTTCCGAGTCCTCCCCTTATAATAGAGTGCCTGCTTTAAAAAGTATATTGGAAATGCTTCTAGTATACCCAAGGGTTTTCTTCACTTTTTTTTTTTTAAATTGTTATAGGCACTTGTTGGTGATAAGACATTGGCGTTTCGACTGATGGATGCAGAGATGTATACAAACATGAGTGTGCTCTCCCCTCTTACTCCAGTTATTGATCGTGGAATACAGCTTCATAAAATGATTCGTCTCATTACTCATGCACTTGGAGGAGAGAGCTATCTGAACTTCATGGGTAAGTAACCTTAGGAACAAGTCTTTCATTTTCTCATCTACAGAACGCTTAGCAGGGAGATAAAACAGTCTGACATGATCTTACACCCACAGTATTTATCACCATGCTGCAGTCTGGAGCATAAATGCTTTTATAAATGTTTAGTACAAAAGTAATATGCATTGTTTTTCTGTCTGTAAGATGTATTATAAGACAAGAAAATAGAATCAGTGTGGTTCCTAACTGTAAGAGAAATAACTTTTAAAAATGTGGTAAGCTTTAGTCCATGTTACTCTGATTTACAACTCAGACTAGTATTTTAATTGTTGTTCTGCAAGTTTGTCAGGTGGTGAACCTTGCCTTACACAGCTGGGTTGTCTTTCATCTCTATTCTTCTACTCTCCTAAACTTTTTAGGGTAACAGTGAATTTACTAACGATAGATCTGTGCTTATTTCAGTTATTGTCAGGAAGTAATCTGGCATCAGTTGAATTATGTTTCATTGCTTCTTAGTCAAGAGTAGGAGCTTAGTGAGGGAGACAAGGACAAATCACAGAGGTAGGCACATCCTGCTATCGAAGCGGGAAAATAGTAAGGGTTAGCAATACTTTCTTTTTGTTCATAAGCTGTAAAATACAACTGCTCCATTGCTTCCAATAGTTAATCTCACTTAATCAGCAAGTTACAGTTCAATGTAGTCATCTTAAAAGCTGAATGTTGTTAGTTTTATACAAAATGCTGAAGCTATTTATGCTTGGTGCTCTTTATGATATTCATGTTCCTTAATTTCTTTGCAAAATAATCCTTTATAGTAAAAATCATAGTTCTGTAATGTGGTGTGACAAGTTCTGTGTAGCAGTTGTGATAGTCTCATTTGGGAAAAAAGGTTGAAAGCATGCTGTAAATTACCATCTCGGTTTTCTGAGAACAAAACACTTGAAGATGATAGAAGTTTTAGCTTAATACTGCCTTCAACTTCTATTGTTAAATGTTTTGTATTATCAACTTAAAGGGGGTTGTTGGGTGTATATTGCTCTTCTTCCATGATAGTATATGTAAAAATGCATTTTTCTAATTAAAAAAATGGAGAATATTAATAAGGCAATGATGGCATTTGATTTAAGCATGTCTGTACTGATACGTGTTTTTCTCCTTGGTATTAGAAGAACATTCAAAAAAGACCATGTTCATGGGTTTTCTTAAAAACAAAGCAACTTAAGTACAGAACAAATCAATTCAGTATATGGTGTACTAGCAAAACTATTGCTTTCAATAAAATGCAGAAATTTTTCCCAAGAGTGAAGAAGAGTTAATGAAATAAAGATTTATGATATGTGTATTCAGGCACCAAAACGTGCAACGTATGAGGTGTGCGCTTCTGTTCAAACTAGTGATACTACAATAGTTAAGGAAGCGGGTGTTTAAAAAATACGCCAGCTAAACTGTAGATGTCTCTGGCCCAGATTGACTTGATAAGGTTAGAAAAATGATCAGTAATTCAACGTGGCATGTTAAATCCAGTGTGTCAATGCAGGTTGAGCAATTAATATTGTGTATCCTTGAGTACTGCAAATGTTTCCATAAGTATGTTATAGTTTGCTGTATGTATAAGGTGAAAAGATTGTAATAAATGTTGGAGGAGAAAACTTATAAATACAGAATGCTTGCAATCTGGTGTACTTAAAACGCACATGGCAGCATGCTATCTAGTTAAGCAAATACAGTGACAAATCAATTCTTTAACTTTCAGTTTTGAGTGAATGCCAAGGGTGAGGAAGAAAAGCCTCCTGTGGGGTGGGCGGAGGAGTGGAAATCTCCTTTCACGACAGCTGCAAAAGGCACTCCACGTGCCTTTGTGCTTCCCTAGGTCCTTCCATAAATGTCTTATACCTTCTTTTTCTGAAAACAGACACCAAAGCAACATAGTGCTTTCTCAATGCTTTAATCACCTTAAGGAAAAACAAACAACTTCTAAAAATATGTTGTATCAGGAGTGGAAATCTGTGTTCTCAAATGTATACTGGAATTTCTCTTTAAAGACCTTGAATAATATTTAATTACACCTATGTTGGAGTATCATTTGTACTCCATGTGTGCAAGCAGATTCTTGATGAGAGAAGTGGTACCCCATTGAACACCAAACACTGATTGTGGCTTTCTCCCATGTTTCTCGCTTTTCATTCTGGATGGTTCTCTGTCCTTCTTGCAGGCATCTATAAACCACTGCAAAAATCCATGATGTTGTTATTATTTTTCATGTTTCTTGATGTTTAATTTTCACTGAATGCTTTTATTTTCCTTCTCAATTGCTTATATACCAGTATAGGCAATCAGTGATGTATGCAAACTTAAATGTGAATAGGAAAGTTTTCTCATTTCAGTAAATTGGTTCACTTGTAACACAAACCATTGGGAGCATTCTTTCTTCTGGTCTGTGTTTTGGTTTACTGTGCAGCTTTGCAAGTAATCTCTGGGGCTTCATGTGCCCATCTGGCATGGAAGACTTAACCTAGAAAGCGAAAAACTCCATATGCTTGGCTGAAAATGAGCATGACAATGATAAACGTCCTGCTGTAGTGAATGAACACTCTGGAAGGCCAGTTTGTTTAATAGTAAAAAAAGTAGCAATTGTTTTGAAACTTGTGTTATGTCCAAATCCTCTGCTTTCAAAGCAGGTATGGAGTAATAATCCTAATGCAGCAGTAGTTTGTTCAACCCAACTCCTGTTTTTAAGACAAGAGATTTTAATACTGAGACTGGCCAGTAGTGGTCAGAAGATGTCATACGACTTTAGGAAATCATGAAAATTACAAGTTCTTCTGCACAATGCTTTAGTAGGGGCACAGGTGATGCTTCTTTAAGGGTTTCCTCTGCTGCAGCTAAGCTTCAATGAAGATGTTGACATAGTAAATATCTGATTGTCCGAACTGAGATGACACTTAGAAAGCCCCAAGCATTCACAGTGTGTGCCTATATTAAATGGTGGAAATAATTTTATTATTGGAAATAATAGGGAAAAAAGTCTCTATTTGTACTCAAGGTTTTTTTTGTTTTGTAGTCATAGCGATATTGAAAAAATATGCATCTAATATTAACTTAATTAAAACCAGAAATGTATGTAGAAAAATACTTGGAGACATAGATCTTTGCCCTCTTTAATATGAAGTTTTGAAAACAAATCCAAAATAAAACCCCTGTATTTGACTAAAATTCTTTATTGTCAATTTAATCCCCTACAAAATAACAAAAAGGCTTAAGATTTGAGTCTACTTCCTCAATTGCTAAATAAGGACTAATAGAAGTTTTTATAAGACTTTTAGAATGCTACACAAACCTTCTGATCTCACCTTGAAAATAAAGCAACCACTGTTGTTACCCACTGGACAATGTTTATGTTCAGTGTAAAGACTATGGCATACTTCCTGAAAATAATAGTTGAACTTACCACTACAAAACTGTTCTGTCTTTACATTGTTTCATTTTCCTTTGGCTTCATTTTCCATCCTTTCCCTGAAAAAAAGCTGCAGACAAGTGTGATTGTTTCTTTCCCTTAAATATTTTTTTTTTATTTTCTCTTGCTCATTGCTTGTGCCCTGCACTTGCATAGCTCTTTCCCAGTCCCACAGGGTTTCTGTCAGTTCTTCAGTGAACTTGCTTCCGTGTTCCCTCCTTACCTTGCAAGATACATCTGTTCGTCTATGTAGATTTAGACAAACAAGGGTAGCTGCTTTCTGGCCTAGAATAGACATAAGATCCAGTCCAAGGGCCCTTAAATAGCATTTTACGTCCTTGGAATCCTTTATAGCACAAGTATCTACTGTTTTATGCCACTGTTGGGTCTTGCTCTTCAGCTTGCTAACAATCATTTTCTTGCTTCCTTCTTCATTTTAAATTGGCTTAAACTCAAATCTATTGATTTAAATGGAGATTAGTTCCTACATTAATTTCTAGTGCTTTTTCATTACTTTTCTATAGTAAAACAATTCTTAATAAGAACTCCAGAGACCAAGTCTCTCTCCCTGAAAAACAACTTTTATATATATATATAAGCTAGAAATTTATTTGCAGTAACTAGAACGTTTTTTGCAATCATGAGCATTGACTGATGGTGTTAATATTTGGGTTGACATTTACCTCTGTTTCACTAATGTCAAATCTATCTGTAAAGCTTCCTTGTTAGGTCATTTACATGGTAGTTTATCTACTTTCTCTATACTTAGGGGGTTTTTTTGATGTGCTAAAACAGTTTCTTTTTTAAGTGCAGGATTTTGTGAACAGAAGGCTTGTGAAAGTATGTTGACAAACAAGAAAAGGAATGGTGCAAAAACTGTATAGTAGCACCAATGTCAGGGTATGACATGTGTGTATGATTTACTTTAATAAATTAAAGATTTGAAATAAAAATGATACAACATATCTTACAATATAAATGAGAACATTACTTAAAACCAGAATTTGAAATACTTCTTTTGCTATCTATTCTAGATGAAAAGAAATTTTGCCAGGAACAAGGATATTTAGCTAAACCTAAGGGGTTTTGTTTTCTTACACGTTGCAAGCAAATCACTTTTTCTGTATGCTTTCTTACACATATTACTCCTGTGCACTGGTTACAGTGTGACTTTCTAGACCATGATCTAAGAAATGGCCGTGCAAGAGCCAAGGAGAACTTTAAACTAGTTCCCTTCAGTCAACTCCTTTTGATAAACAACCTTGAAGTGCTCAGTTGATAAAGACTCCAGATTAGGATACGCAGTTTGAAGTCATCCTTCTTAATATGCTTACCTAGTATACCTGGCAAATGTGCTTTCTGTGCTGCCAGGTGCTTTAATTTCATGGCAATGTGACAGAAGCAATTATCTTCATTTTAAGGTAGAAAACAAGAAGGGTGTAATGTGAAACCTTACCTACATTTTGGCATAGACTTCTTGTCCTGTAGTGATAGACCACCTATAACTTTGTTCCGTAGTACCCTGTATGACCCCACTCACAACTTGAGGTGGGCAGTGGCAGGGGGAAGAATCCAGATACATGGATGAGGCTTTACTAATTGCTTTGAGAGTCTCTTCTGGAAGGTCTAGAGGTGTAAACTGTTAATATTTGCTGTTCATTTAGAGTTGATTGAAACAAACTTCATTTCTGTACTTGCTCAAAACACATTAGAATGACTGGGAGGAAAGCAATTAAAGAGAGACTGTCCCATAATTCAAAACTAAACCACACACATACACAAACTGATTTTCCCTCTGTCCCATTTCCTCCTCACAAATTAAGTATGTCCAAATACTAGAAGACTGTTGTGGGAGTTGATTGTACTTCCTCCTTGAGAAGGTAGGGAAGGAATCTCCATATCTGCATGTATGTAATTTGAATACATAAATAAAATGGTTACTAGCAGCAGTCTATACATGTGGTGGTGTGTTAGTGTCCATGCTATGGCTTGTCAAGTCAGGAACCTTCAAACAGAAGCCTTCACAGTCAGCAGCATCCTTAGAACTGCACAAGAATCAACAGTTGCTGCAACTGTGTTCATGGATTGAAATCCGAATAGGATTTTCCAGAGTAGCATCGAAATTCCTCTAAATTGAGGTAGCTGTTGTGTATGGTGCTCCTTTTTTCTTTCAGAGTAATGCTGATGTTTCCTTAGTTTGTTCCTAAGTCTTAAGTCTGCAGGGTATCAGATATTCCGGTGTTAGTGGAGTGTATTTGCAGTAAATCAAGCCATTCTGTCATTTTGTTTCAGTTACAAGGTGGGTTTTCTTGAAGGGTGGGTAGTTTTCTAGTTGTTTTTCTCTGTTACTGATATAAAGAGTTTTGATTTTTAAGCCTGAGTTAAGTTATTTTGGAGGCTAAGATTTTTTTTTATTATTATTATTATTATGCTTAGTACCATCATTTAACTACGGTTATACTGTTACTGAGACTTCTGCTAATGTCTTGAGCTTTTTTCTTAAGGAGTCCATCTCTTGCCTTGCATCTTCTATGAATTGTACAGCTCACATGTCACCATGTGTGAGTATCTACAACCTGGTCTACTGATATAATACTTTGTATGATGTTAGGGCTTCTTAAAGAATAATAAATGAAGCTGTAAAACAAATATATTGACATTATATTAGAAACAAGAGTTCCATTTCTGTTTGTATGACAGCCTTCATTTTTGCTTTATTGTTGTTTTGAAGAACAATCATGCTAATAGGCGTCTATAGATAATAACTTGACACTGTATATTGGAACTACACTTTCAGCACAGGTTTTGGGAGGCATTTTTCCTTTTCAAGCATTCAGAATCATAATTTATTACAGAAATTATGACAATCATATTGTTATGAAAAGCTTTTATCACATCTTCTGGATTTCTAACTCTACAGGGCATGGCTGTTGTTCTGCCTTTCATAATTATTTGTTTGTTTGTTTTTCTCCATAGCTACAAAGTTTGGAAACTCTTTTCAATAAGTTATAATTATATACAGATGGTGTTGATTAGTTTTACTTAGCTGTCTTTTATGAAAAAAAGAAAATACACTCTAGTTAAAGATAAATCTAAAGACTGCAATATTCTGACTAAATTATACTTTGTTTCCAGTTTCTTCACCTTGAATTCAAATAAATTTAAAATCAATAGGTTTACCTCACTTTCAGTCTCTTTTGCTTTTTTGATTCAGAATGTAAGCACTGTAGTAGCAGCTCTGTCTTAAAAATGTGTCTCATTTATTGGGAGTTGTGCATATAAATGCACATACTCGTACATAAGGAACTGGTTTGATTAGTTGTGAGATGTGGTCAAAAATTAAGATTTCTGTAGAGGGCAGAATATTCTTGCCTGTTAGTATGGAAGTGTGATAATTTTTGTAAATTATATAATATATTAAAAATAGGGTTTTATATGTATGTATGCATATGTATATAAAAAGGTTTCTTTGCTCAATGATTCATTAAGTGTGTAAGCAATTAAATGTAGTCATCTTACACTTTCTATGCTGCAGTTAAGTTGGATCCAAACAAAACTCTGAACATTTTCTGTTTCTTTAGTTTCAAGGTGCTTTAAGATGTTACATACTGTAGTTACTCTAAAAATTTTTAAAAGCTTGGTTCATCCTATGAACTCTTTGTTAACCACTAGGGCTTTACAAGAGCCTTGACATTGTATGGTATTTAAACGTGTCTTCTTGTGGTGATTATGTTCATAGCTCCTTTTTAAGAGAAAAAAAATAACTAGCTGGTTCCCTCTTCTGAGTACAGAGCACTCTTGGAGATATGTATGTGTTTTTCTTGTGGTCATGTGAAGATTTGGTCCATCACTCCATGTATTCAGAATGATAGATTGACTATACTTACTGTGGCTAACCTATAGACTTCTGCTTCTAACAGTCTGGGTCCTTGGTTGGAAGACACCATGCAAAACTGAAAGGAAGACAAAAGTGGTTTTGGATTTTCATGTAAATATTAAGTTGATCTGTAGATGAGACTAGAATCCAACATCCAGGTCTCCATTTGGATTACAAAAAATAATAATTTGCCTTTTTGAGAAGGAGTAGGCTTGTTTGGTGAGGTTTTGGTGGGGGTTTTTTTTCCCCTCTGTTGTACCTTCTTCAATAAATTCATGTAATAACATGTAGTTTTCACATAGAACTTAGCTTCTGCTTTGCCACAAAACAGAGGAGTAATGTTTATTTCCTAGTTTATCAACATTGCTAATGACGTGCTTAGTGCAGGAGGCCACT
The DNA here is from genome assembly GCA_035590195.1 of Aviceda cuculoides. NCBI lineage: Eukaryota > Metazoa > Chordata > Aves > Accipitriformes > Accipitridae > Aviceda > Aviceda cuculoides. The sequence goes on from JAVJGG010000031.1 coordinate 19,299,539, forward strand.
CATTTCCTGGATGCAAGATGTCTACAGAAACGGTCTACCTGTTAACAATTAAATCTGTGCAAGGCCATCACTTGAAGAACTTTGTGTGTAAGAGGAGGGAAGAAGGTTAAGCATGCCCCATTCAAACAGTGGTAAATATGTTGTTTATGGTAAAGCTTTTGTCTTTTCTCTCCCTACTGCTCACTGTACTTCGTACAATTTTGATGCTGATAATTTATCAGTACTCATTTTAAGTTACTTATTTCTGAAACCCCTAATGCTGCAAAGAAGCTACAGCGGCCTCTCACCACACCCAGCTGTCTTTTACTTCTACTTTTTGCAGACTGTCTGTACTCTGTAATCTGGAAAGTGCTCAGCAATTGCATGTCCAAGAGAAAAATGGATCTATTTTGTCCAAAACCATCTAACAAAGAGTAAAAAATTTCTTCCTGATTTTCCTGATTATACTTTATAGGCTGGCTTTTAAAGAGAGGTGACACAAACCGCATTTTCCTTTATGTCCCAATCAAGTAATTTAGCAACATGAAACTGTAGTAAGCTGGTGTAAGAGCACGCATAAGAATTGGTTAATCAGCAACTCTACCTTTGGCAATGCATTGTTCTTTTTCAGACTAACCCCACATGTTATGAAGTAAGGAATTGTTATGTTGCGACATGATTGAGCAGGTGACATTTTGTATTAGTAAAGTCTGAATAATAGATCCTCAGGCATACATTCCAATTTGGATTTTAATGTGTGCTGTTGTGGTAATTTGAAATGAGTTCATCTCAGTAGTGTCATTAATTCCCCAAATCAATTTAATTTAAACTGAGGTAACACTTTCTGTGGTGACATTGGAATCAAAAATGATGTCTTTATGAGTTTTAAGAACTTATTTTCACAAGCCCTATTTATTAGCATAAAATCTGCTCGTTGTCTTAATTTTTTGAGGCCATCAATCTGATGCTCACTCAGAAGTTTACTAGAATATGAATTTAAACATTGTAGTTGAATTTGCATTGGTTTTCAAGGGGCAAGGTATTTTCTCTGCAAATTTTCGTAAGAAGTGGTAAATTCTGCAGAGTAAAACATATTAAAATGTCCTTTATAAATGTTGACCTGTCTTTCTCTGATGTCTTTTGAGATCTTCAGTTTGAAATTTCAAACTATGCAGGCTTCAGATGTCACTAGAATTTATCACTGGAAGCATAGACTACATGCTTTGATTTGGAGTGTATTTCTGTTGTAATTTATTATAACCTTGTTGTGGTTTACAAAAATAAATTCTGAAAGCACTCTAACCCATTTGGTGTGCTTCCATATGTCAAGAGATTTAATGGAAAAATGCTTTTATATAGTAGCAGTCAGAGAAAGGTAGCTATGCATTGGTGTTGGAGGGAGGAAACGCGTGCAAGGTAGAAGGCAGACCAGGAGAATGTGAGGGTGGAGGAGGCACGCAATCAGGTTAGTATTGGAGTGGAGCTGCAGGCTCCATTAACTGAGAACAGTCACTTTGTCTTTCCTACTAAAAAAATGCATTCCTGTACATAATTCAGGATAAATTATTTCTGTGAGGTCATGGAAATTGATAAAAATACAGTGAAAATGAACTATTTTAGTTTTACTTCAGAGTTAAGTGTTATGAGGTTAATCTTGTGTATGAATACAGGGCTGATTTTAGTCAGCCCTCGAGATGGGAGGGGAGGAATGTATAGTGGAATAAATTAGGGACTTTAGGAAGAGGCTGAAATTAGTTGTGGCTGAACAGAAAATTAATTTTGTTAGGTTTGGGTTTTTGGTTTGGTTTGGGTTTTTTTCCAAATAGAACATGTACCTTTTGAGTTGGAATGTCTTGTTGAATACAAAAGACTACTTCTTTGTAAATGTGTTATATAAAAGTGCAGGACAGGAGGAGAAACAGGACAAGTGACTGAACATCACAAGAACAGAGGATTATTCACAAAGCCAAGAGTGCTAGCACAGTCTTTTTATGTCCAGAAGCCAAGAACTTCTATTCAATAGGGGTAATTGCTTGGATCTTTTTGTGAAATTCAGAGCAGGTCCTGCAAGCAAGGTATTTCCATTGTAGCTTCTTAACTAGCATTTTTTAGAGATATTGTTTAGAAGTAATCTTATTAATCCACTCCTAACTTGAGTCAGTCCATAGACTATGAAACAGCTCCCTGTTTCATAATCAATGAAAAATCAATAATGCCATACTCTTGTTATGGTGCTGGCTGTGGCTTGTCTTAGAAATATAGTAAGCTATTTATAGATATCCTGCCTTCCTGCTTATGGGAAGGAGGGGGATGTCTTGATTAAAAATGGTGAAGCAGAGAGTCTCTTAATTTAAAATAGTATTCATTTTCTTGAGTTTAACCTAGAGATAGTTGAAGTTTTCAGAAAAATTGTGAAATTCCCTTTTCATATTTAGTAGTTGCATTTATATTTGTAGGCCAGAAAGACTGTATTTTAATGTTTCATTTGCGATGTGGAGGGCTATTGTTTGGTTTGTACACTGCACATAAGAATACAGGACTAAATCTATTGCTTGTCTCTGAAAACTTAAATACAGGAAGAGGCCAGTAAAAATAAATAAAATGTATCTTAATAAAGGAGCTGTCTACATGTTATGTACTCTTGGTAATTTTTTGATTCGTGGTGTTTTCTGTTCTATGAATATGTTGAAAATACTGAGACCAGGCAGTCTTGAACAAGTGACGGAAAACAGTATGATGTGTGACTAAAGGGCTTATGTTCCATTCCTCCGCAGTGCTTAACTGTAAATACTGAAATGCTTGTGCTAGAAGAATTTCTACAAGGAATATATATTGAGAAAAGCCTGTAGAAAGTAGTAGTGAGTATATTGGGTTTAGAAGTTGTAGGGTATCTATCCTTCTGTAAGATTTTTTTTCATCTCCCAGTTTATAAAGGAACGATGTGAGCTGTATCCAAGATACCAAGAGGCTAGACCTGGGGACATAAGAAGTCTTTACTAGTCTTGTGTTACAGCCCTTTCTCTCTATTCCTCCCTCCCACTGTTACCATGCAGTATCAGGTTTTCAAAGGATATGTTGTTTTCTGACAATAAAATGTTCCCATTAAGATCTAAATAAGAAAACAAGTAGTGAAATAAGTTACCAGCATAGCATGGCTGTGTAAAAGAATGAAATGGAGCAAAAAGAATGAGTAATGACATCGGCAAATAATTTTTTTGCAGATAAAGATGTAATTTTACTTGTTTGAGGATTGTTTTCCCTTTTTTTAAAGAAGATCCATGCAGAGCATTTATCACTTCAGCAAGCTTATTTTTTAAATAAAAAAAAACAAAGGAATGAAAAATCATTACTGAGAAATATTTCATATGTCCAATTCAAAATGTCTTTGTGTAAGTAATCTCTAATGGTTTCTTGTCTCTGTTTTGCGTTTTGCTTTTGTCATTTTGGATTTCCAGACGGCATTGCTGGAGGGTGAGAGGAGAAATCATCTTACTGTTTGTACATATTTGGCTTTCCTCAAACAGTGTAACACAACACTTTTTTGACATTGAAGCAGGCTTTTTTTTTTTCTGAAATCAAAGTTTACTTTTTCCTTTGACAAAGAATTTTTGTCTTAAAGGTGCAAAAACCATTATGTGCCCCCTAATATGGTTGAAATACATTTTCAGCTTGGGCCCTAAGAAAGCTGTATCACTTCTTTGTATACAGTGCAATGACAGCATGAAATATGGTACTTTGAATGCATACATCCTTCAGTGAAATGAAATCCTATTTTTGGAAATAATGTTTTAAAATAATTAATGAATACATGCATGCAAAACAAATTCCAGTAATTACATGAAACTTTGGGGTAGGCAAAGGAGCAGTAGGTGTTAAAATATTCTTTTAGTACAAAATTATTCAAGGAAGAAAAGTTGGAGGTAGCTACTTAGATGAGATTGCTTATATTATTTTATACAGCTAGTTCAGAAGTGCTTGTTTCAAAATCTGAAAAATAAATTAAAATTTTATCATGTTTTGAGCAGCTGTAATGTAATCTAGAAATAATTTCTGCTCCAATTCTCATTCACCAGTGTAAATGTATTTTGTATCTATTGACTTGGTGTCACAAGGAAAACCTAAAATGATTAGTTAGTTGTATCTTGAGAGGCTCCCAGCTTTGTTATGCTTTCAGCTGATTCAGGTCTTCGGGCTAATTTAAATGTGTTTCAAATATAAGATGAATACTGTCATATTTGTGTCTGTATATAGCAAATTGCTGAATTTCAAAACTGGAAGGGATAGCTGTAATCTGCAAATAAAGAGTCACAGTATAATGGAATGAAGAGAGGGAATAGCTCTAGGCAAATCTCTCTTTCTGGGAAACTGAATCTCATAGATTCACAGTGCTAGACCATTCATCTACAACTATTCCTAACTTCCTTTGAACAAAGTTGCTTGAAAAAAATGTTAGTGTTAAGATAGATAACCAGTCTTGCTTCATGATACCTTCCTTTCTTATGGCAATGACTCTAGAAAAAAGTTAGCGTTCTGAACTATGAAGACACTTGTTCAGAGTCATCCCTTCCCCAGTTGCCACAAAGATGCACCATCCAAGATGCAACTTCTCTCCCACCTGCACCACCCGGCCAATAAGAAAGAGCACTTGGTCAGTTCCCAGTGAAGCTCCCCAGATGGAGTTGGTTAGATTTCTTTTTAATGTTACAAAATTCCATTTGATTTTTTCTCAAATTCAGGAAGTAAACTGGAGTTGTAAAAATACGTACTTTTCTATCATGTATATGCCAGTCACTTCAGGCAGGTCACTGCTCACTCTTGGTGTCTCAGTCCCTAACCTAACTGTATAATCTGAGATCACCTTCCTGTCAATATAAATGCAGCTAGATACCAAAATACATAGTTTCTGCTTTTCTGTTGGCTTTGGGTGAGGAATAACATATACTGAGTAGTGTTTTCCTTCATAAAAGCTGGTGGCATGAAGCGACGTGGTGAATTCAACAAGTTATTTATAGAAACTTCTTAGACTTTTTTTAGCTCTTCTGAGGCTTTTCTAAATAAAAAATCAAGAACCATCACTAGTAGTTTGAAGTCTAGCAGGTATCCTCTACTTCTGCTTGTGAACCCATGCTGCTTAGCTCATGGACATACACCTCACACTAGTGTTCTTAATGTATGGGCTCATATGTATCTGGAGTTACATATGTAATATGCGAGTCATCAGGAAATGTTGGAGTGCGTTACTGGGTCTTCGATTTCCTAGTTACTTGAACAATTTTCTATACTGAAACCTGAAAATTGGTAGGTGAAATATAAAATCAACAGAAGCTCTGTGATGACACTCTGAGTACCTCTTAAAAGCTTTTTATCAAAAGGCTTATTACTGGGGGGGCAAATGGCCAAAATCTTTTCTCTAGTCTTTCTGCCTGTAGTGAGAATGATTACCTGAAGGAAGGGGAGTGGAATAATGCTACTTAAGCCAGTGCATCTTGCGGATCTTCTGATGTCTCTTAAAGCTGTTCCTTGAAAAGGCAAGCCCTATTCAGAAGTACAAGGGGAGGAGAATGTGAAAGATTAACTAAACATGCAGAACGGGCATTTTCTGCTATAACTGATTTTTCAAAGAATGCAGTAACATTCAGTTAGAGTCTGGTTTGTTTCCCTATTGTGTTTTAAATTTCAACAAACATCTTGTTTTAAGCCTGTTCTCTCAATATTGCAAGTTTTGGGGGTTTTTTCTTGTCTCCCCACATGCCAACAAAAAATATGATGAAGGCCTCACTGGACAGTTGTTCTCTAATCTTACAGATTTTGGAGGCTATTTTATAAATCACTTGCTACTTGTAGCAGAGGTGCCATCAGTACCAATTCTCTAAGTCCTCTTTTTGTCTGAGGAGCTATGTTTTGCTTCAGCTTCCAAAGCAATTGCCTGCTGGGCTTTATCTAAACCTTCTAAATGGTTTTTCTTGTTTCCTCTTTTATCTTTTCCTGTTTGGTTTTTTTTTTTTTCCTTTTCATCCATTTCTCAGTTGTGTTGACACTGGTTTAATGTACAGATGAGTTGAGACTACCTTTAAATTACACTTGTAAATCTATCCCATCTGTTCATCAAGGTACTTATAACAGCCTGCCCTAGCCTTTGTATTAGTTGCAGTCTCTATATGCACACACATACTGGCAGCACCATCCTCAGTTACTCAAACAGGGACCTGCTTCACAAAGTTGCTAAGTCTACACTGTGCAAAACCATTTGGTTTGGAGGTTTATGTCATAGTCTAAAAGCATGGCATCGGAAGTTCTTGGTGTCTGATGTAATTAATTATAGATTAGTATTAGAAGGTAATGCTCTTCAGAGACTGTTACTTAATTACAGTCTTTATGCTATTCTGGTGGTGTAAACAATCATAAAAGTATTTTAATAACATGCAAGCATTATGTTGTTATTGTATTTTAACTTTCCCTTTTTTTGTTTTTTATACTCTGAGATGCAAATAAAAATAGATCAAGAATCAGGTTTAAATTTTGTAACACTTCCATCCATATAAAACATTTGTACACATAACATCCATGGGATGCAATTGCAAATCTATGCTAAATTTTAAGAGCTGATGTAGTGAGCATTCCAAGACTAAGTATTTTTGTGGAAGCAGCACATCTCAATGATTTTAAATGAATTTTGATTTTCAACATCATGCAGGTGCAGTTACCCTCCATCTGACAGATGCATTATATCTTGCAAAAAGTTCAGAATAACACTTTGAAAACTGTGTGAGACTTGGTCCTTATTCCAGTGAGAGGGAGAGAGAACACCAGGGCAATTACTGCCTTGAACAGGTCAGAATTACAACATCAGAGGTTTTTGTTCATTAATACATACCTTTTGTGCACCTCCATTAGTAGATTTCGTTTACAGACAGGTAAGGCATTTCAATTTGCACCATACCTTTTCTGTTCCATGACTGAACTCCAGGGCTACTTAGTTCAGTATACTGGCTGATAGTCATAAATAGTTCAGTCAATCATTAGACAGATGTGACTCTTCTTAAAGCTCGTCCCTTTTGTAGCATGGCAAAGTACCAGAGACCCTGAGTACTGATCTCTTAACTGGTCTTTCCGAAAAAGACAAACTTGTAAGCCTCAAGATCCATTTCCACATAGGGAAAAAAAAAAAAACAAAAAACAAAAAACAAACCCAAACAAAAACACCACCAAAAAAACCCAAACCCACAACAGTATGAATTATCTTGCCTTAGGCATCCTGGTTATGATTGACTGTAATGAGCAGAGGTCTTGCAACAGATTATGCTGTCACCATACAATTACTATGCTAGCACTTTGGAAATATGCTAAAACTAATAAACATCCCTTAGAAAAATTGCTTTCATGTGTCTAGTTAGTCTTAAATAAAACAGTCACCTTCTTTCATTTCTTATATAGGAGAATCTTAAAAAAAAGTCCCCCATAAAACAAAAAAAACCCCTACAGATAACAACAAACAAGCTGAAAGGGAAAAAAAGACACTAAAACAGTGAGTACACAAATAGGTAAATTGATGGGGAATGTTCTTCTAATATACATATGAATATTTATGAACCACTGAGGATACTGCTTTTGAAACATACTTTGCAAAGCAGCAGTTTCATTCTTTGGAATATTAGTGTATTTCTAAGCTAGTTTTCTTTCAAAATTAAAATGAAAAGTCAAATTTTTGTGACATGAAAAATCATGAAATTATTTCCACTTGATAGAGTTTAAACTGGTTTTAGTACTGTTTTCTATTTATTTACTCGTAAGCAGAAGCAAAATTAATCGGAATGTAAATTACTGTTTAATTCAGCATAGTGCAAATGAGAATTTGAAACTCAAGGCTTCTCCTTTCCTCCTCAGGTTGCTAAAAACACTGACACTTCCACGAGGAGGTTTTGGCAGGCTTGTATTTTCTACATTAAGTAGTCAGTTAGCTTTGACTTTGGCGAGTGTCATTCTTTAACCACTTAAGTCTGTTGTCTGAGTCATGAGAATCCCTATCTGAACTACTGTTAAATGTTTTTTTGAACAGCAACATGTTTTGACTTGTTACTAGATGAGTTGCTAGGGTTTTAGAAGGAATTTTTATCTAGTAAATCGTACTGAAACACTGTACTGGTTTGAGTGGAAATGCCAAAAAAGTAACGTGTAATACTGTGACGTGTTCTGATTTGGGGTTGGTGGTTTTGCTTTGTCTTTAAATAGAGCTAGAAAACATTGAACCAATGTAGACACAGATCTCATCACTTTTTCCCAGAATAATATCTTATGCAGAGTTACTCAGCTGTCTGATGCTTGACGTGGGACTACGGGCTACAAATGAGAGCAACATCACTCTTTTTTCAGTGGCATGTTGCTATTTTGTGGATCAACAGCTATGCCTGGAGGACTCGCAGCAGTTTCTGCGGATCGCTGCAAGCAATCCAAGTGGGCTAGGTGGGACTTGTGCAGAGTTATCGCCCTACAAGGCACCATGGGGCAGCTGATAAGCAATATCTTAAAGCTGTAGGAGGCAGCGGCTGCCAGCTCAGAGCTTCAACTGGATTTTTGCTTCTCAATTGCTGTGACTGGCAGGGTAGTCCAATCTTGTCTAGCCCTAAACTCAGCAAGGGCCTCTAGCACTCCTGATGTAGCATCTTGGCTTTTTTATAAACATGGTTTTCCAGTTTCTGCTGGGTCTGATTCCCCCTTTACTTTCTCTTTTCTTCAGACTGTTTGGGTTAAATAATTTCAGTCACACAAACTAGCCGTCAGCTGGTAAACTGAAGCATACATATCTGGGATATATTTTGGGCCCTTTTACCTCTTAGAGCTCATAGAGTGTATTGCTCTCTGAAAACGGTTTAGTATGAGCATTTGAAAGTGGCAGTACGAGGTGTTTGGTTTTACTTGTTGCCCACACTCAGAGTCCTTTGTCTACACATAAAATTCTTTTCATAAATTTTATTATTTCATGTATCACATTTACTTTAATAACTGTATAGGAAAGCAGATTGTTTAACTGATATATCTTCTCAGGATTGTTTTAAACTATTAGCAAAGCATATGACTCAAAATGTGGCTTCTGTATTTATATTTTCCCCAGCATGTTTGAATTTTACAGATGGTTAATATTTCATTCATCCCACAGCAGTAGCCCTGAAGCAAAGGGGATAGTTGGCCAATCTTTTTCCATGTCAGTAGTTGCCATTTATTTTCACCTGCTGTGTATAAAAAAAAAAGAAAAAAAACAGAAACAAAAAAAATCACAATAACCCCACACAAACAAAAAAAAACAACCAACAACAAACAAACCTGATCTAACCTTAAATCCTCAGTGCGTTATTATTTAGCATCAGCCTCGTACATTCTTTTGCTGTGACATAGAACTATAATAAAAATTTAAATGTCTTCCTGCTAAGTAGTGGAATTGAAGTAGTTGTAGAAACGAAATACACTGCGCTGAGCAGTAGGAAAGCTGGATTTTGCCAGGGCTATGCTTTTTTATCAGCTTACTGAGGCAAGTCTGTTTCTTGAAACAAATTATTCTGAAAACTCTAAAAGAAACCTGACTTTAAAATGTTTGCAACTCTTCTCATTTTGGAAGGCTTTCTGTATTCTGAAACATTGGTAACATGCAATTCTGGGTCATAAAGTTTGCCTTTCTTCTTAACAATGGGTTTGGATTTAATAGCCAAGCACTACATGCATTATATTGGAGTGGTGTTGTCAAACTCCATAATAATTAAAACACTTGAATGCACACTGTGAAAATATGTCTGTATCTTACTAATCTGTGTTTTCTAAGCACTATGTAATTGGAAGATGTGATTATGTTCAAAAACTTCTTTGACATATGTTTCTGTAATGTTTAATTGCCGAGTTAGGAACCTGCAAGGATTTTAATGTAAAAAGTTTTATCAAATGTGATATGTGGCTTATTTTGGAATCATTTTACTGGTTTTTCACACTTTAGTGTGGTGAAATTCTCTGCTAACATTAAGATTCTCTGCATGAGAGCATTATAAGTTTATATGAAATTTTGTACTCCTCTTTATTTCTGTACACTTTATTTTGACATTAGGATACTGACTTTTACTTTCCATGCTGGTTTCTGCATGTATTTTTCAATTTGGGGGTTTTTTTGGGTTTTTGTCCAAGGACTCAGAGAAGGCCTTTGAGCTTTTACAACTTATCTCAGAGACTAAACTATGTCCAGACCTAATTATACATGGGTTGTATTGACTCACAGCAGATCAGTTAATTATACCTTCATCAGAACTGAGCTGGAGTGTAAAACCTGGGCTATTTAAGCACAGAAAGTTCATATGCCAGTCAGCATGCCATGATGAGATGTGCTGGCTTCTATCGCACATATATCAGACTTCTCTCTTGCTCTTTCTTCAGGAGCTCTGCACAACTTTGTCATTTGTTCCATATCTCAGATCAAAGTGTAGTACTAGGACATGTCATATGATACATGTCTGAAAGACCTGCAAAGGACCATAGTCATAAACAGGCTTCTTTGACTCCAGGGTAACTTTTATAAGTGAAGCAGGTCTTTGTAGGAATAGATACCAATTAAATGCTATCAGAGAATACAAAAGCTCAAGTAAGGGCTGTCACAACACTGCTACTTTATCTTTGAAGTACAAGCCATGTTTTCAGCCTGGCTACCCTCATATAAATCTAAAAAACATACATTTGAAAACAACAATGATAATCTACCAATATGAACTATTATCTCATATGTATTTTCACTAAGAGGTTGAGGGCTGAGTAGGCAGGTAGCACATTCAAAATGTTGGTGAGTGCACTACTGAAAAAATGCATGGATAGCATGGTCACTGTTGTAGTGGAGTTTTTCTGTAGGGAGAATGTTGCAAACTGGAAATGTTCCAAAATAGGACTAGCTCACATGCAGTGCACCTAGCTCTGTAGCTGGTTTTCTGCTTGATTTTACAATTTTTCTGTTTGTTTCAACTAATTCTCAAGCAAATTTCTTTCTATATCTAAAGTATGGCTCGAGTTAGATACTAGTTACACCTAAGATTTCAGCTGTTGTGTAGAATTGTGTTTAGAAACAAATAGACCATTTGATTACATTTTTATATAAATTTATATATATAATGTTTATATATATCTGTGTATATGTAAGCTCACAGTGGTGAGACATTACAGTAACAGGTTGCTTTGAAACAGTGCTAAGTCCTGCAAATGGAATACTGCTTGTACCTACAAAATTCACCAATCACTTATGTAACTTTTAGAATGCAAATAACTCCGTGTCCTTAATTACATTGAAACATATGTGGTATGTGAACCTAGAAATACTTTTGGTGTTTTACATCAGAGGAGTCTAACATTGGCAGCCATAGCCTTGAGACTGAGCACATCAGAGGTGAGTCTCTGGACTCTTAAGAACTGTGCCACAGTGCCCAGGTACTGCTTGCTTCAGCTGCTCTACTGTCTGTTTGGTGTTTTCCATCTCTGAGGAAAAGGTGGTGCAGCTAGCAGTATGATGCTGTGCCTTTTTCAAAGACTTAACAATAGCCACATAATTGTGGTTTTGAGAATACCTCAGTAATTGCCCAAGTCCACTGAAAACAATGGTAAATGAGAGATGTTTTAAATTGTGAAGGTCCTGAGAAGATGTTTTTTAAAACAAATTATTTTTAGGAAGTTTATAAGTACTTTCTCAGTGTGACAGGGTTGAGCCAGACTCAGGTGGAGGGCAGGAGGTAGCTGGCAGAAGGAAGCTTTAATGTAGGCTCAAAGCAGTGATATGTGATTCTAGGATGACTCTCAGGAATGTACTACTTCTTTGAGGACATTAGGTAAGAACCGGTTCAGAGCTGCAACCAGAAGTGTTCTCTGGTGGTTGATTTGTATTGTTTCAAGAAAGGAAGACTTTGTGGGTTTTGTTTTTTTTTTTTTTATTTTGGCATAAGGATGACCAGCCTGATTTGTGGACAGTGGAACAAGTTCCCAATCAGTGCCTTATCTGCCTTGTTGTTTCCTTGTTGCATCGATTCCACATATGAAGTATGTGTTTGGATGTAAGTATTCGTAATGCTTGTAATGATGTATATAAAAGAAAGAAAGGAGCCAACTTCCCAGAATAGATGATATGCTATTGCAGGTGGACTCTGTGTATTTTGAGTAGTGTCTGAAGATGAGAGCTGATGTTCTCTGTGCATCGTTTTTACCTTTCAGAGGCTTGCATGACTAGGACATCTGCAATCAGGCTAGCAGGGTTGAGGTGGATGTCTGTGCATGTGCAGAAAAATTAAGTTTACAAGGAAAACCAAGTACCTTATATTGGATATGACTTCTCCCTTACGCAAGCATACTTTGCTACTTCCCTGTCTTTCCCCCACCCCAGATAAGACCATTTAATTTAAACATTGTCATTCTGGTGCTCTGCTTTGTTTTTCACTACTGCCCACTTCTCCATCCTCATGTCTGTCTTCCTTCAAATGACTTCTCCACAACCTGCACGGCTTCTCACAACCTACCTTCTTCTGTTTTGTCCATTGTCTTTTACTTTAGACTGTACTGTCTGCCTTTCTTCCTTTTTTTCCGTTTTTTTTGTCTGCATTGTGCTCCTTCTTTCACAAAATGCCTATTTTATTTTTTTTTCCCCATCACCACCTTACCAAATGCTAAGTTGCCAGTTCTATGGAACAAGACTCATGTATTTTCTTTTCTGTTTATTTGCTTGAAATAGTTGTATAGAACCGTGTGAAGACATAGTGCCATGTTAATATTTGTCAATGAAAGTATAAAGCTTTATTTTCTTTGAAAGTGTTGTAACATTTTAGAAGTTGAAAGTTTCGCTGTCGGTATCTTTGAATGTCACTTCATTAATATTTATATATTCAAGAGTCCTGACATCTGTCACTTGGGGTGTTCAAAAACTTTTCTGTTTCAAATAAATGAAAAATTTCTCAACTCCTTTTCGATTCAGCCAGTATAGAGAAGTTTGCAAAAATATCTGACACTGTCCAATCCTGCACAAAGTTGTGTTCCCAGACATCTTTGTTGCTTGCCAGATTTAACATCTGTTGCAGTCCTCTCTGTATTGTAAGTTCATAGAATCATAGAATTGTTAAGTTGGAAAAGACCCTCAAGATCATTGAGTCCAACCGTCAACCCAACACCACCATGCCCACTAAACCATGTCCTGAAGTGCCTCGTCTACACATTTTTTGAACACCTCCAGGGATGGTGACACCACCACTACCCTGGGTAGCCTGTTCCAATACCTGACAACCCTTTCAGTAAAGAAATTTTTCCTAATATTCAGTCTAACCCTCACCTGGTGCAACTTGAGGCCATTTCCTCTCATTCTATTGCTTGTTACCTGGGAAAAGAGACCAACAGCCACCTTGCTGCAACCTCTATTCAGGTAGTTGTGGAGAGCGATAAGGTCTCCCCTCACCCTCCTTTTCTCCAGACTAAACAACCCCAGTTCCCTCAGCTGCTCCTTATAAGATTTGTGCTCCATAGAAGACATGTAAGTTTCTTGTGAATGCCTGTCATGACCCAGACCGGACAGACCAGGGAGTTGTGTTTAATTTGAAATTCCCTCAGGCTAAATTAAGGTGAAATGACACCAAACAATCAGTTAAAGATTTTATTCATGACAGAAGCAAGCTGAACTGGGGAGGCGTGGTAGTAGGTGGCAGGGTTTCTCACAACAGGAATTGGCATAAGACTAGTTCTGGAAACCGTGTAACCATATACATTGATTCAGGGAATAAGGAGATCCCTCCCGTTGAGTCATGAGGTCAGAGCGGACACCCTTGCTTTCTAGACTTCTTCTCAGAGAAGGGCCCAGGGGCGGCTGGATCCACTCTTAGTCTCAGACTCAGTCAACGGTTTATATCTTGAAACAGATGAGGTGTAGGGATTGTGGAAAAGGAAAGAGAGAAGAAGACAGAGAGGGAAAGAAAGGAAGAAAGATTTTGCTGGTCCCGGGTCCAGCGTTGGTTCAGTCAGCCGAGGGGTCC
>JAVJGG010000031.1:19320505-19333361 GCA_035590195.1 Aviceda cuculoides
TGGCTTTCTTGTAGGCCCCCTTTGGTTACTGCAAGGCTGCTATAAGGTCTCCCTGGAGCCTTCTCTTCTACCACCTCAACTCTCTCAGCCTGTCTTCATAGGAGCAGTTCTCCAGCCCCCTGATCATCTTCATGGCCCTCTCCTGGACTCGCTCCAACAGCTCCATGTCCTTCTTATGTTGGGGGGGCCAGAGCTGAACACAGGACTCTGGGTGGGGTCTCACGAGAGGGGAGTAGAGCGGGAGAATCCCCTCCCTCGACCTGCCGGTCATGCTTCTTTTTAGATAGCCTCAATGCATCTCAAGTGCAAAAACACTCTCTGGAGTTTATTGGAAGGCCCGCTTGCATCCTAAATGTTAAAAACATAACCAAAAATGCCTACTTCAACTCGTTCTGTCATTATATATGAACTTCTATTTTTCTTTCTCAAAAGAGAAATCAAGGGAACCTTTTAAAATCAAGCAACACATGCAAAAAGCTCATGAGTGTGTTGTCCAGAAGGTGCCCATAGAAACACGTTTAAATTGTGAGCAGTCAGTGTTTAGACCCTCAACATGCTTTACAGACATTAGCAAGTAATTTAATGTTCTGTCAAGTTGCTGCACTACATTAAATTCCCATTTTTCTTAATGACCATTAGTAATGGCTAGAACAATAACATTGCTTTTATACTTTGCTGTGCTTCTATTGTTCTTTAAAAAAAAAAAAAAAAAAAAAACCAAAATGCAGCATTCTAAGAACTTTTGTGAGGGAAACAGGCAAAGCGAGTGGAGGTGGGGGAATTCCTACATGGTGAAACATTCTACTTACAGTGAAAAACTCTATTGAAATGGTGGGCTAGTTTAGTCTAATTTATTCTCTATCTTCTATTGCTTATTTCCCCTGTTTTTATGTTTTCTTGAACAAATAGGTACGATTTTCTTGGCTATCTTTTCAAGATACAGATTATCTCTGACTTTCTGATGGTTTTTGTTATCTTTAACTGAACTATCTCATATAGTCTATCTTTTCAATAGTGCACAGATCATGAAAGAAGGTAATACCTTGCCCAGCTCTTACAAGAATATTGAATTTAGTTAGATACAGTGTCTGTTTTGTAGCAATATCTTTCCTCATTTTCTGTACTGTATTGTTAGCACAGTTTAAGAGCTCAGTCCAGCATTATTCCAAGGTCATTTTCAAAGTCCTGCTGTGATTCTGATTTTTATATTTGTTTCTGGTTTTGAGCTGAATATGAAATTTAGTGGTTTAGCTTTTGAACAGGAAATTTAATTTACAACTTGTCAGTTCATTTACAAAACAGATACCACTGTGAATGATTCTCCTAAATATATATGCAGCCTTTCTTTTTTGTTCTCTGTTCATTTCTTTGTTCCTGTTAAGCATGGAAATACAAAAAAATCACTTTGAAAATGTAAATTCATAGCTGTCACTGCTGACCATATCCTCCAGGCCTTCCAGGCAGTGCAGGCTGTGTGAGACAGCAGATGGTGGCTGCACATGTAGGGTATCCATCCAGGAAACAACGTTTGCTTTCTCTCAGCATCCTTGCCCTTCATCTGCCCAGAAACCTCCAGTTTATTGACAAAAATTGAGTAACGGCTTGTAGAGATCCTTTTTTCAAAAAACAGAAACCCTCTTAAATTTGATCATACTGCTTCCCATACGTATTTCCAGGTACACTACTTGTATCTGTTTTATGGTGAGTAGATGTTCTGTGTAATCTCTATGAAATGTTTGTGATGAATCAACTGTCATAGGCTTTGAAATGTGTGTTTAACTTTCAAGGCACTTAATGCATTTTAATCCTGTGTAAAATGAATAGTCCAAAATGACTGAGAGTCTGCTAGGCAGCGGATTATAGCACGAGTTAGAACCATTAAGTCCATTTGGATTTGTCTCAAACTGCAATAATGACAGTATATAAACCAAGAAGACTTTGGATACATGAAAGTCATTCAAAATACTGACTCCCAAATGAGGTGTTGCTATGAAACTTCAGCTTTGACAGCTGAGATTTGCTTTGGAGGGAAAGTTAAGCTTTTTCTTGATTAAATTGCAAATTTCTTCCTTCTTTTTTAATGGAGTGTGACCTATGTCTGAATAAACCTATTCCTTGTCTTAAAGTTTATTCAATAATTCTGTGGGCTAGATAATCAAGATGAGACTGGCAAACTTGTGAAGCGTTGCTGTTATAGAAAATCAAATTGAAATATAGTGGTGTTTACACATGCACAAAGGGACCTGATCAGGTGGGCACACAGAGGAACCCAGTACTCAATCGTGCTTCATCCCAACCTGAAATGTGTCTCCGGTGCTCGTGACAGTGTGTTATGTTTGGAAAAGGAGCTCCCCTTGCAAGGTTGCTGAATTGACGTATACTGATAGATTTCCCAAGTTGTCACACCTCTTAAGTCACTTGTTTTCAGTATCAAATACTGAATGCATCATCATTAAGCATTGTGCTTTACTGTCTATAATCTAGCCTGCTCCTTGAACTAGGATGTCTTTTTGAATTTTTCTAGGAAGTGAGGAACCAAGATTCAGGACATCTTTTTGAATAGTTATTTTTATACCACTGTGGAAACAATAATGACAGTATTTATAGCCAGGATAAAAAGTTCAAAAAAAGTGGTCGAAGTGCATCCAACTGATCTTTTGATTGAAGTTTAAATGCTAAAATGGGACATTTCTGCCTCTGTGGTTATACAAACGGTAGCGCTGATTTCTGTTAAGTGCTCTAAAACAATGGATTTCTACTGTTAAAGTGATGGGTTTAGGTTTCATAGTGACTCTAAAATTTGTATCCTGGTTGACTGAATTTCTGTTGCCCTCTTTAAAGGATGAGAAATTTTTAAGCATGGCATGATAGCATAGAGGTTATAATTCATTCACCACTTTACATTTCCTCTGGAGTCCATGGATATTTTGCTCTGGTGGTTTCACTGGTCAAACAAACCTGGAACAAGCATAAAAGATCTGAGAGACATTTTAATATCAAAATTGCTATTTATATATGGAGAATTATTCTTTGGAATTTAACACTTGTAGAAAGGAAATACACTTTAATGTATCTTTCTTCTGCAGTTTTAGTGTATTTTTGGCACATGATTTCACACATCCTTAATATTTTTAAATACAGGTAACGAATTTGGACATCCGGAATGGCTTGACTTCCCCAGAAAAGGGAATAATGAGAGCTACCACTATGCCAGAAGACAGTTTAATCTTACTGAGGATCATCTTCTTCGCTATAGGTTCCTAAATACATTTGATAGAGATATGAATAAATTGGAGGAAAGATTTGGCTGGCTTGCATCTCCCCCGGTGAGCTGTATATACTAAATGATAAGTTTTTAGTCACCAGTTGGGTACATGTTCAGAATAACAAGAATACCAAATTTGCATGCAGAAATTTTAAACAGCACTTTATTATGCACTGCGTAATGCCCCACCATATATTTCAAGTTGTCAAAACATGTCACTGAAATATCTTCCACAGATAATAGAAATCTGAAACAGTCTCCTTTTAGCTTCATAGCAAGCTCTTTTCCTATTATTTTTGCTATTTTTATTTAGTAATTGTAGATTGGATAAAGCGGGCTATAAAATTGTCTGTAATCCAGTCCAAGGATTGCTTTGGGAAAGTGTAAATTGTTCTGACAGTTTACTTTATATAAATAATTACTCTGTTACTGAGAAAACACTTTCAGTAGAGTATATAGTCTCCTGGTCTTCAACCTGGCACTTCTGTATTTACCTTTTTTACCCAAATATTGCACTGTACTTTTTAGCAAAGCAACTCAATTATTATCATTTCTCAGTGTTTAATTATTCCATACTAGTCATAATCCACTTTAAAGAATTTTTTAAATGGATGTCTAGTTATTTATTAATGGCTTTAGCAAGTAGAACAAAGGTGGTATGTGCAGCAGTTTAATGTGGCTTATCAAAGCTATTTCTCACACAGGTTTTGAAAAACAAACAAAAAAATACATATCCAGTGCTTCACTTTCTAAATTACTAACAGTAGATGGAATGTAGATCCCCATAACAAGTAGACTGAAGGAATAAAAGGAATCCATTTTTTACTAAAGGAAAGTGTGATAAAAAGACCATGTTACTGATCTTTAAGCAAGAATTTTTCAAGTACTCTGTACCTAAAATGCTTCTAACTCTTTAATTTTATGTTGGCTTTTAAAAAGTAAGCTACAGTTTAGTACTCAAAAATTTTATATGACATTACATAGGTAAACAATCTCAGTTTGCATGTTAATGCCCTTATCTATGTTGCTTGAATCTTTGACTGTTTTACTTGAAATAAGATATAGAAGCAGTGGGGGTTTTCTTTTTTCTTTTTTATGTTAATTCAGTTAGAAATGAAATATTTTACAGTATTAGATTTTTTTTTTTTTCTTTCCTAGGCCTTTGTAAGTGAAAAGCATGAATCCAATAAGGTCATAGCATTTGAGAGAGCAGGTCTCATTTTTATTTTCAACTTCCATCCGTATCAAAGTTACGTGGACTACAGAGTGGGAATTGAAACTCCAGGAAAATATCCTTTTCTGCACTGGTTTGCTTGTACAGAAAAGCTTTAGAAGTTGAAAACTAATTTTATTTCTGTTTTCTAATATGAATGCAAACTGTAGTTAAAAGGTAAGAAACCACTTACTCATCATCAGTATAATCTTGCTTTAATTTTTAGTGTACAGCAAAAAAATAATTTAGAAATTTGCCTTCTTCATAAGAGATCATTTTGTAGAAACTAAAAGTAAAAATTGCGATTTAAAGACTATGTTAAAGTTTCCTTGTGATGCCTTGTTTTTTGGAATTACGTTGAGACATGAAAAAGCAAGTAACTCCTACTTCTTAAACTGTAGAAATTGACCACAATAAGATGAGGCTGTGCATGCAGTCACACAGGAAAATGCATTAGCTTAAACCTTCATCACGAAAGTTGTACAATTTCTGTTTTGTAACTGGGTGGACTGGGAATGTGCTCTTAGCTCAGCTGAGCAGTAAATGATTGCTCTTGAGTAATTGTCTGGTTTTGCATTTGTATCCAAATTCTTAGCATTGGGGGAGATTCAAAAAATGAATGCTATCTTGCCAGAGGAATTTAATTTGCCCAAATTCAGTTTGTTTCAAGTCCTTTGACGAACACAGTCTAGTAAATCTTGCTGTGTCAGTTTAAAGCACTGTAGTTACAGTTTTGGCCTACTCTCCTTTTATTTATCAGCAACTTCAGGCAACTACTGCCATATTTCAGTTGCTTTAGTTCAATGTGTTACTTTAACTCCTGAGCACTGCTGAACTGACCTACAGGGTCCAAGGAACTTAGTGGGATTCTGGTTTAGAAACATCAAGTCAAACCCACCTTCTTTAGTTCTTTCTTTGATACCTCTCTGCTGCTACTGGAACTCTTGGCAAAGGTAGAGTGGGGTAGTAAATTAGAGTAGTAAAATCTTAATCTGGTGTTGTGAGATATACCAATACTTGACTGTCTTAGGCTTCAGGTATTCACCCGTTTAAGTTGATGCTACCACATTTTATCTGTCTTGTATGAAATTCTTTGAGTTCTGCAGATGGAAAAGGTGTAAGTTCAGCGTTAAGGACTACAACACATAACAGAATTAGCATTTTAAGTGTGTGCAGTATAATTTTATTTACATCATATATTATAGATAGTTTAAATTTAAAAGACCTTTGTTAAAGCACAAAGATTGATATTAGCTTTTTGTTCACTAACTAAAGTTTTTATTGCTAATGGAACTGCCCATTACCATCGTTTGCTTTTGTTAAGGTGCTTTGTCTGACTAATCCCTCCTGTCCCAAGCAAACAGTGGATTTTGTGTTTCTCTGACCTCAGTGGCAGCAGAGGGCTCTAAATGCTGCTTCTGCTCTTCTCTGTGAAACATAGTGCATCTTCACCTCTGCTTAGAGCCTTGTTTGTTTGGTTAAGGAAGCGTCTGTCCCCTTTTACAGCATTGTACTCCTTGCAACTCTGAGAGGAAGTAGTGCTCTTGATTTAGTGTTCTCACTTGGGAATCACAAATGTAGAATCTTCCCATAAATCACCTTTTCAACAATCTTCTATTCATTTTATTCTGTGGCAGTTCAGTGGATGAACCAGGGGAAATTTCTGAAAACCCTCTGGGAGGAAACTGTTGCCAGCTGGCTCTCAGCCTGATTTAACCTTGGATATTTAAGTCTGAAGGTAGGAACCTTCTCTTCTTTCCAGTATCTTGGAGTCTGAAGATGCAGATCATTATGAATAATACAAGTACTTAGGCAGACGTATCTCATGAGATTGTTTGAGTTCTGGTTCACAAAGCTGGAAACGATCTTCAGGTTTAAAAAGCTGCAGTGTTTTGCATGGTTGTCCCTCAAGGTGAACACAGCAGTGTTTCCCATGCCAGGAGAATAAAAAACCTCCTCTCAGTTGAAAAAAAAAATCTCATAAAGACACTTTGCTAGAGTTGGGCATGTGTGTTTGAACAAATAATTTAGCTGCCCCAAATTTGTAGTTTTACCTTATAAAAGCAGATTGAATGTATCTTCATCAGACTTTCCTGAAACAGAATTTAGGAAGTTGCAGTGGTTTCTGTTGATTGTTGAAATAAAAATCATAATATTTCTTTTTAAACTGTTGTGCATAAAAAGGAGAAAATAACAAAGGAATGAAAAGGAAAATGCAAGTTTAACAGGTCAAAACCTTTTGATTTGGTTCATAGGCATCTTTATGTTTTTTCTTTTCTCTTTGGCCTTTGAAATAGAAGTCTCATTTATGTTAATTAAGGTCTCTTTATCTGGGAAGCTTATTTATTATCTATATTAACAAGGTCACTGTGTGCTCATCCAAAGTCATCACACGGGATGAAGCGTTGGGAATCCTTTTCTGAAGGAAGTGTATCAAATAAGACGACATATCCTGATGCCTACGTCATAAAAATCTCACTTCTGTTTAGTGCCTGTTGCTAGCAAAGTCCTTGGACAATAAGCTGGCCATAAACACCTTGAATGTATGTAAACTTTTCATTTCTGTTCTGTCTAGGAGAAAGCTAAGCAGTACTGCATCTACCAATTACGTTCTCAGTACCTTTTCATTGATAATAAAGACAGAAGCTCTCCATTATCCCATTCCTCTATGTAAAAGTTTGCTCCTAGCCCAAAGAAAACCCTGGAATTGTGGAACTACCATCAAGTGTGTTAAAGAACTGCTGAAATCTTAGTAACAGCTGGTATGCGATGTGCTTACATGCTCATCATTATAAAAGCTTATTTTCAGGAAACTTCATCTTAAACTAGACATACCTAATACTTTGACATTAGAACAGATAAGATGCAGATAGTCACACTGAAACACTTTTCTGAAACTAAGCTCAAAAGCAGAATCATGTTACAGCAGTTCCTTAAGCATCCTTTACTTAGCTGAGTAGTGGTAATGGACTGTATGTGTGGTCTTAAGTGACAGCACATTTGAGGTATTACAGCATGTGGTAAAAGAGACTAAGTAAACTTACCTCACTTCTCACAGGGGAGGAGTCCATATGTAATATTTGTGATTCTGTTTGTAGCAGGACAGCCTAAAAATTCTGTATTCTATTCATATCTCCTCTGGTTGCAAGATCAAAAGGCAAAAGTTAGCATGTGGGTGACAGTGCTGTTCAGATTTGGATCTACTTATTTTCTGTAGTGTTGGTAACTACATAAGCTGTTAGCAGTGGACAGGGGCTAACTTACACTATTTCTGTAATATTTCTAAGACTGATGAAAGTGAAACAGTGCAGAAGAAAAGGATAGCATGGTTTTCAAAAAAAATCTGAAAATGATATTGGGACTTGTGGGAAATGATGATCCTTTCATGACCTAGGTTTAAGTTTGTTTAGTGGATTGAATTAGTCAAATTAGTGCATGTAACACTTGTCATTAAATTTGTCGTTAATAAAGTGGATGGTTTTGGCATATCACTATATCGTAGTAATATACATCACTAAGCTGTTGTCATATGTAGCTTCTCAGATATGTTACCAGGTATGTTAAAAAATACAGAGCTTCCTGCCACTTCGGCGTACATTTTTGTAGGCAGTCCTCTGTTCTGATCTCATTGAAAATATCATTCTTTCGGCTCTTCTTTATTTGTAGGCTGTTGATGTAGCAAACCTTATTGTACTTTTGTAAGAGAAGTGGTAGTCAGTAGACAGTCCTTTTGGTCCCACTTGGTTTGGAAAGTCCTTTTCGGAACAGTCAGCCAGACAATAGCTATGTGAAGAGTCACATCCAGCTTGGAGTCAGTTTTTCCTTCCCTTTTCTGCTACAACCTTCTGTCTTGTCTTATATTATTTGACATTGGGTTGCTCCGTTCTACATCGTGATCTTCCAAGATGACCTACACCCTAGTGTGAGGTATTCAAGGACTGAGACCTTGATTTTATATGTGAGCAAAGAAGTCCGTAGATGTTGAGCAATACAAATTGCTACTAAGCTTATCTCTGTTTGTATCTTGACATTTCACATTGTCATATAGTGCTAAAGTGCAAGCAGGAAAAAAAGTCATGGGAAAAAATGGTTACTTTGTTACAAATATTGCCATTTTTACATAGCATAACATATCAAAGTATTGTAATGCTAGAGTGAATGAATACCAGCATCATAGACTTATTGTTGGCATGAATTTAGGGTACATGAAGACATTTGAAGTCAGAGTTGTCCATAAGCAAATGGCTAGATGACACCTGAGGTATCACAAATATTGTCATCAAAATGCTGCAAAAATATACTTTAAAAAAAAAAAAAATTAATTCAGGCTCTCTGACATTTGCAACTTGCACCGAGAGCTTCTAGTGAGCAAACAAGGTCACTTGAATGAGTCACTGCCATGCAATTGCTGAAGGCAAAGGCACTGCTTTGCAGGCTGCTTTGAAGTGTGGTTATGTAACAGTTCCTGCCTGTTAGAATTTGGGGGGTATCTAGCATGTGGAAACAAAGGACTTAATTTAGATTTAGCCAGATGCCGAATTCTATCAAGGTAGTTGATATGTTAAGGTTAATAGGTGTGAATAAGTAGTACAGCATACTAATGTGGGAATGCATCTTTGATCTGTGTAGGAAAAGACACAGGTTTCCAGCACTATGAGTCTGTATAACTATTAGAGTGGCATATGCTATTGCCTGATTTCTGTTTCATTATGTGAAGGCATAAAGTAAAAAGTAAAACATTTCTATGCTCATGCTGGAATTTTACTTTGTAAATTATGCTCTTTCAGAAGCCTTTTCATGAGAAAAAGGCTGCTTAGGCTAACAAATTATTTCTGCCTAATAGATGAATAATCAACATCTAGGTCAGCTGTCTCTAGTTCTCTGTAGATAAAATTTTGAATGTTAACAGGGAAACCATTCATAAGTATTTATTTATTTATTTATATTATTTTTTATATATATATATTATTTTTTAATACCAACTAGACCTTTCTGTGAGGTAGTGGTTGATTCCAAGGCCTGTCTGCAGTAAAAATTCAAAATGGAAACCTTCTTTCCTATATTCAAAAGGAACATGGCTGAAAGGAGGGAGAAAGAGCAGGAAAGCGGCTTAAAGATTCAGAAATAAGTCCTTTCCCTTCCATAAGATCCCACACTGATTTTTGTTAAACAATTTTCTGCAGTGTTGGAAATCTCATTAAAATTAAGCTATATGTATATATTCCCTCCCCCCCTTTTTTTTTAACAAGGGTTGTTATCTTGGTACAAAAGTAAATCAGCATTTTATGTCCACGATTACCAACCAATATGGATTTACGTACCTCTAGATTTACATTTGACTTAAGCAAAAAGCATCCATATTTGGTTGAAGTAAAAAGGTGTAGTACTCCACCTCCTCCGCAGTATTTTGCCATGAGTTGAGTGCTAAATAGCTTCAGCTATATTCTAAATGTCCTGAACTGAAGGTTATCAGGCCAAGGTGTTTCATTTAATTGGAAAATTCATCCAAATACTGCAATATGCTTTTCCTCAATTGAAGGTTGATCCCTTAGTCTTCTCCAAAATTAGGAGTGTGTGGAGAGGAGAAACAGAGGTACCCTTCATCTTGAAATTAATTATGCTACTTTTTTCAGTGACATGCAAGAATTATTAAAAACAAAAGGGCCTAACCACTTCAGGCTCTTCACAGGCCTCCTTGCAGCTGTATTTTCCTTCATCTTCCCTGTGTTTATGGTGCATTTAATGACTGAGTTCTTGTTTTCCTTAATGTGTCTTAACAGCATGTATTTTGTCCCTGTCCGTATAATTGTCTTTGCATTCTTTTATGCCTAGCTTGAAAATCTGGTTTCCACTTTCTTTAGGCTTCTTTCTAGGATATGAGCTGAATGAAAAGTTCATTAATTAGCCATATTGATCTGTGGCTATATTTCTTGTTCTGTGTGCATATTAATAATTCATAAATTATGCTTGTGCCCATATCTTGTTTTTTACAAAATTGATTCTTTGAGAAATTGCTGGCCTTCAATATCCTTTCCCTTTCTTTTGATCAGTCTTGAGAATAATGATTGTCAGTGCTACAGCTGTTGGTGTGCCTGGCTTTCCTTTTTCTCTTTTTGTTTCTTGTCTTCACTTGTTGCCAGGATCTCTTCTTTTATACGGGTAGTATTTTGGCAATGAAAATTGCTGCCAGGATAGCTTATCCGTTCTTGTTTTCTGTAGGGTGAATGTATTCCTTTGGCCCTGGCTCTTTACTGTTGCCTTTGACTTCTCAAACCAGCTCGTGCCTTTGTACATGAAAGTCATATGTCATCTTCATTTGTCATCCTGGTCACTTCTCCATCTGGGCACTTTTTCCAACAGCTTTTGTACATACTTTTGAAAAACGAGCAATGAAAGCATTCTCTACCACTTATCTTTTGCTGTTGGGAAAATGTAGATAATGGTGCCAGTAAATCCAATCTAAAATCTGAATTGGAGTATCCCATGGGGATGGGGATTATTGCAATCTTGGTACTACTTTCCTAGCTAAAGGTCTAACAGCAGAGATCTTGCCTTTCCTAACAGAAGCTTGTTCACAGTGCTGACATCAACCAACTGTTGGAACAGGTTGCTTGGAGAGGTTGTGCAGGCTCCATCTTTGGATGTTTTCAGTAGCTTACTGGATAAAGCCCTGAGCAATCTGGTCTGACCCTGTAGCTGACTTCCAGCCTCAGTCATTGTTGCTCCCATCTATGATCCCGTAGATATGCTTCCCATATTTATGATCCCATCCTACGACTTGTGATCCTTGTCTTTTCTCCTTCAGACTTGTTTATGATACTGTGCCCTGCCCTTCTGTGGGTAAACTCCTGGGGTAAGTGAAGGTCACCATTCTTGCTTAAGTGAGCTCTCTTCTCTCATCAACTCACAACTTTTTAGCACTCGCTTTCCTAAATAGCAGCTTTTCACAGCTTTTTTGTGTTATTTCTATCAAAAAAGTTCCTGAAGATGAGCAAATGTTAAAAACCACACAAAAAACCTCTACCACAATACTCCCCAAACTCCCCCCCCGCCGAAAAAAAAAAAAAAAAAAAAAACACCTCCACACTCACAAAAAACTGGATCTGAACCATGAACCGAAGCATGGTAAGGGTTGATGAGGAGGAGAATTGCTCCAAAACTGTACTCCCAAGCCCATCTTAAATATTAAGGTAGACTCACCCTCTGATTCCCCTAGACTCTCACATTGAACATGAGAATCCAGTGAACGTGTGGAGTAGAGGGAAGTTAATATGTGCTTGCTTTCTGTCTGGCAGCTGTACCACTAAAGGTAAGCATCAGTTCCATGACTATGACCCCACTCCCAGTTCTCTGTGTACATCTAAGTATACAAGAGGCAAGTCGCTTATGGTCAACGAAATGGCACTTGACTTTTTCATACATTGTATCTTTTAATTCTGTGTGCAGTCAGTTTCAGTTTTGAAGAAAGAGGTGATGAATTAACTCACTCTATGAAATACCCTGGGTTGCATCTTCAAGGTGAACAAACAGATACACACAGACCCCTGCCTAGGAAATATAGTAAGTTCTCAAAGCGAAACCAGGGAAGGTTCCTCTTCTGTCTCCTGAGACAGATTCACCTAGAGAAAATTAGCATGATACCTTATATATCTGAATCTCTGGTTGTACCTAAATAAAGAGAAAAATGTACCTAAGTAAAGACAAATTATAATTTCAGATAATATGTATTCTGTGGGTGTATTTAAGGACACTTGCACTTCTGATGGTGATTGATAACTACGAAAGCTTTAATTAAAATATGAAACCTACATCTGTGAGCATCATATTTTGCCTTGTGTCGTTTCCAATTCTAAATTGCTGAAGTACTGAAAAAAACCCAGAAGCTATTTTTGTGTTTAATTTTCTAAATCAAAATAGTACAAGGAAATCTTGGTGCGTTAATGATAGGTTCCTAATCCACACTTCATAAGGGTTGTTCCTTAGTAATCTGTAGTCTTCTACATTATTGACTTAGAGTGACTTTTTTTAATGAGCAAAGTTGGAAAGACTTGTATATTCAGCTGTTAAATGCTAATGTGAGTTATTCTACATTGCTTTGCCAGTTTATTCAACCTGACCTATGAGAATCCATTTATTACAATATTGAAGATCATTCAGATGTAGGCTGCATGTATCCTATTTGCTAAAACAAGACTAAGGAGAAATGCTGGTACAATACTTGAAAGCTGGCCTTTGATTTTCATCCAAGATGGACAAAAATATTTTCCAAGAGCTTAAGGGTTGGATTTGTCAAAATACAACTGTCTTGGTTTGAAAGACAGGTGTCTGCCAAGGAAGGCAGGAGCCCCCCCTGGAATGGCAGATGCAACCCCTCTTCC
>JAVJGG010000031.1:19333461-19405781 GCA_035590195.1 Aviceda cuculoides
TTTGTTTATCTTAAGTACTCAGCCATTTGTCCCCCTAGCAACCCATATGGGGAAAAATTCCTTTAACAGAAAAAAAAACCAGAAGAGTTTCTGAAACTCCAACAACAACCAACACATTAAAGACTTTATTTAGAAGTTTTTGTCTTATGTCATCACACTGAACGTGTAGCTAATAAACTAACCATGCTAAGAAGCCATTTAACATTCAGCATCAAATGGAGTCAACCTTGGTTTGGCCACTACAGTGGCCAATACTTTAAAATTACAGTGACTTGTTGCTCCAGCATTTTACTTGTATGTTCTACTGTTACTACTGCTTCTTAATGTTTCTGCAACTGATAAAATCTGAAAACATGCTGCTTTCACCAGTGTATATATATTTTTAACTCTAGAAGAAGGCATATAGAACTTACAGGCAGACATGTTGATTCAGAAACTTTTTAGTTAATTTTAAATTTGGAATTTTTTTCTGCATTTCAGGGTTTATTTTTTAATTCTTCCTTGAACAGTGCTCCAACTGTTTTAATTCAGGGTCTTGTTTCAATAATAATAGAAACTTTCAGCGGTTTGGTATTACACAGCACTGTTAATGATTGAGGGGAAAAAAAATATTTTCTTTTGGTCTACTATTTTATAATGTGTATTTGAAAGAAGAAAGCCTTCCTGTAATATCTTTTTGTGTGCTGTGTGCAACTATGACAGCATATATACTGTAGGTACTTCTGTAAAGGATTTCCCTTAGGAAATACTGATAAAGGCTTTGTGGGAAAGTTGTTTGGTTTATACAAAGAAACAAAAATACACCCAAAGCTTTCTCTGCACACCCTAAATAAAGCGTCCAGGGTTACCTTTAACCATTACTTTTGTCAGTAAATCTTTTGATCCATGTAGATGTAATGAGAATGAGTAATTTTAATCTTGTCGTATGGCTATAGTTTCCAGCTGGATTAGGCATGGGATCATGCCAGTGTTACTGTCATTGCCACTATAACTGGTTCAGGACAGCTGGCTGATCCCAAGGCTGCTTAAAGGATAAAAAGCATTCTCATGTCTTCTCTTGTCCATACACTTCTTTAGTTCTAGCTTAAAGTCACTTTCTGAAAGTTTCAGATAGAAATTAAGTGTTTCAGCACAATTTTTGATCTTTTCTGGTCTGTACTTTTATCTTTGTCCCATCTGTATTGCCGGAACCATATCCTTTTGCATTTAGCCAAGAAATGGTAGCAAGGGATAAAAATGAAATCTTTATTAGGTATTCTTTTGTATATTGAGAAGTGCAGTGAGACATGAAAGCTGATTTACATAGGAGTTTAAAAGAAAATAAATATTTACATACATACCCATGCTCTAGTTGCATGCCTGGAAAGCACCAGAGAACCAGAAGTATGGGTAATTAAACATTTCACTGTACAATAAAATCAAAACTGTAACAGTTCCTAATCCTGATTTTAAAACAGATTATGAAAGGATGAAGATGAAATCATTAGGCTCACAGTCTCTTTGTATATATCTGGTGACCCTTCCTACGTGTCCAGTCTTGCTCAGTTGTTTCCAGACTTTCTAACCTGATGAGTAACCCATCACGTAGGTAATCTCTGTCATACGGCTGTCATATATAATACAGAGGACCCAATGTACTTACTATTATTTGAACGTATTTGTTTTGTGACAGATGTTTATGTGAGTCAGTAAGACTTACATCGTTTTACAACTGGTCAGTAGAAATTCTTATCTGCTCTTCTGCAAAGCTTTTAATTATGCTGGACCATGACCCCCACAAATAGCACTTGGATTCTTTTATCAATAGTAAGGGTGGAGGAACAAAATACAAATTATCCTATTTTATGATCTGCATTTACTTAGTGGTGTTTTATGTGTCATTAAACATGCATAAGTTTAGATTTTAAAAATGTGTTAAAATACGTATTTCAAAACATCATAAAAGCATAGTAATTAAGTAATTAATGTGGTAGATAATGACAGCCTTTCCATTTCCAGCTCTATCTATACAAGAGTTCATTGCTTTTGCCGCTGTTCTCCACTGCAGTGGTTAGGAAATTCAGTCAGAGCATCAAACTGAACAGAAGTCAGACTTTTTTTCAGTCAGAGTACAGGTAGTATTTTGAGCACTCTGTTGCTGAAACAAGAGAGACCTCACCACAAAAGAAAAGATTACTATTATGTGCTTAATTAAAATGCACAACTGTTGTTTAATGTTTTTATGAAAGTAGTCTTCAAAAACCTAGATACTCATGAAATTCTGAAATGTGAAAAGCAGCTTTTCTGTGAGGTTTAAGTTGGAGGGCAGATGGGCATGTTTACCAAACTAGTTATTTTTTTCCTGCAAAATATCTAATCTGTGAAGATCTTAAAATTCTTTTTGACACCATTATTCAGGATCTGATTAACAGTATTTACACCAAATACACTATGTAATGAGGTGTGGAGAGGCAGTGATGTTAACTTTGTATTGCTAGAGCGTGCTTTTATAGCCTGGATTTTTTTTACTTTTATAGCCTGGATTAAGGAAATGGGATAAATAGTTTTAAAATTAGCATAGCCATAACAATTGCATTTGCTGTAAACAGTTTTAAAGGAATCATTATAGATGTCAGTGTTTTCAGCAATATTGGTAAATGATTAAATTTAATGTATAGTGTAGATCACAGAAGCAAAGAGTGAAGTGCTTCAGGGAGACATTCCCCTGCCATGTTAATAAAATATACAGTGGAGTAGCAGCAGGCATTGCTGATGCTGGGTTTGAAAGGACGCTGAAGAGAGTAACTAGAAGTTGTAGTTTGTATTTTTGGATGTTGTACATTACAACAAATGAATGGTAATTTGAATGTGTTCATAAAATAAAGGGGAGGGGAGGTGTGCATGTAGTGCACATATAAGGTATTGAGGACCAAAGCTGGCAAAGTATAATTTTCCTAATTTTTTTTTTTTTTTAAAAGAGGTAACATACAGAAAGATTTTGCCAGAGAATGTGGTGGTCTGCTGTTTCTCCCTTTGCGCACCTGCCCTCTAGAAATCAAAAACTAATTTGGTAGTTCTGGACCTTTCTCTCATTTTGTTGCAAATACTTGTGGGGAAGGGATTACTTAACATTAGTGATTTGGTAGCTAATTGACAGCTTTGCATTTTTTCCTTATGTGCATCTATTTTTCTTCTTCTTCGCCTTCTGTCAGCAAAACCTGTGCAACCTTCTGAACTGAAATACCTCCAAGTAAATTTGCAGTTACTTTTAGTTTAGGCTACTTTTTGTGTGATGTCATGCTTCCATCTTTCTTATTGCTACAGATTTAAATCAGTAAGACTGGCAGTTGGGAAATTTCATAAACTCATCTGATAGAGAGTAGTGTAAAATGACTTAAATAAAAACAATTGTGTTAATATCAAAATCCTTAGATTTTTGAACAGGCCTATTTTCGAAAGGTTGAGCAAACACAGAGGCCCAAGAGCAGTTTAAGAACCACTGACTTGAAAGAGTGTTGCTTCATTCTTCCCTAATCCTATTAAATACAAGCTCTAGCAAAATAAGATTTTTCCATGGCTTAAAATTAAGGAAGCAGATTGTGGATTATAGAGCACTGTTATTTCTCTCTGTATGTTTTGGGCAGTGGGGAGTGGAGACTGAGGCTTTCTGTTGTAACTTCAGGAGGGAAAAGGATTTTTTAATTATGTCCAAACAAGAAATTCATAGGTACTGAAGAAATCATAAAATTAAAACTTTCTAATTGTTGTTGTCCCAAATAAGAAGAAATTTACTTTTAAATATGTGTTAGCTTTTTATTTCCCCATTTATTTCCTTATATTTTCTTCTTTCAGTGTTATTTTATCTTTTATTTTTTGCCAAATCTGTTTGAATCCTTTTAAATATCTGTACAGGTATTCAACCTCATTACAGTTTGTTAAATAACTCCCCATTTTTACAACTGCAGTCAGAATGTTTGTCTCTTAAAAGTTCTTCTATTAAATATAAGCTTTCTTTTGTTCCTCTGTGCTGTAATAATTCAAACTCTTTTCTGAAAAACTCTCAAAGGACTTGTGAGGTTTTCTTCTGTAAAATTATATGCTTTTCTCATTAACTCTTGAGCAGATTCTGACAGACTGTAAAATATCGCTAAACACTGACTGATTTTGATCGTCACAATTGTGTAACTTCTTAAATGCAATTCAAATCCACTTTTTGCTTAGTGGTACATTTTTAGTCTAATTCATCACATAAAGTGCTATGCATATCTACTGTAATACTCTAAACTATTCATGGAAGATTCCGGAAGAAACTGGAAGGTACTTTCTTTACTAGGAGTCACTAAACAAAGATGAAATTTTCAAGACAAAATGTCATACAGCTACTATATGTTCTGTATATTTTTCCACTCTTTTCTTATATTTTCTTAATTATTATTTTTGCTTTATGTTGAGTATATTAGCATGAATTATGTTGCAGCAGTTCTATTTTTTTCGCTTTGATTCATTTACCATTTAACAGTAATTTGGCATAGTTCCTTAATAGTTGTTTTTAAGTATCAAATCCTTCTGGATTCTGATGCTGCAGAATATGGAGGGCATCAAAGGCTGGACCACAGTACAGAGTACTTCTCTGAAGAATATCCTCACAATTATCGACCTAATTCACTTATGGTAAGTAAGATTTTTTTTTTTTCTTTCTCCTTTCATCCAAATAACTTTTAAAATTCTTTGAACAAATATGTCTATTCTAGGAATATTGAGGTGGGGGTTAGTCTTTGTATGAATACAGTAGAGATGATAATCTTATGATTTGATTATGACCTATAATGTTACCTGACTTCTCTCTTTTGATATTACATTTAAATTTGCATGCACTCTTGCAGTGTCTGGCACAAAATGTTCCTTGCCGACATGCATGAAAACCTTCTAATCTGCTTTTGAATTGTCATTTTTAATGTCGTCATTTGCTTTAGTTTAATGTCTGAGAAACTCCATCTTCATGCTTGTTTTTTGATTTAAAGATCTGTAGAAACTGAATCTCGTGTGGCTTTCTTAAAATCATTTGCTTAACTCCACAAACACGAATTTGAGCAAATCATGCATTTGCCCACTGGCTTTCTCCTCCTCAGTTTACAGAAAAACTTTGCAAAATGGAACAGACGTTCTCTGTTCACATAAAGAATTTCAAGAATTTCCAGTCCTAAAGTGGTATGAGTAATGGGTAAAGACTTTCCCACAAATCACTTCAGATTAAGTGGGAAGCATGTCCTCATGTACAATTTCTGTTAGCTAAGATGGTGACTAATAAAAACTCTACATTTTTTAATTACTCTTGAAATCATAATCACTTACCATAATTAACAATTTAAATGTCATTTTCCCCATTCTTTATATATGTACATGTATACCTATATACACATATTTCCCATTCTTTATATATATATTCATATATGCATATATGTTCACATAAGATTCAAGAAGGCCATGAATTAAGGCAGAGCTCACTGAAAAAGTTCTGAGAATGCTTATATTGCCGACTAAGTCTTCATATCTAAAATATATACATGGGTCAAGGAATGTGTATCTGTGCATAGGTGTATTTATACACATGAACACCTGTAGATAGGTTACACTTGTAATCTTCACGGGCTACAAAAATGGAGTATCTGCACTGATTTCCGTGGGCCACTCCTCTTCCATGATGGAATGGAGACATCAATTTCTAGTGTCACATCTTAACATTTCTCATGAGATCTAAACTCTTCAGAATTATTGTCACTTTTACTCTCTCTCTCACTCATCCTGTTTCGTTGTATCCAGGGTATTGGCATTTCTCTCGTTTGCTTGTTTTAAAATAGTTTCATTACATGAAAGAATTCTTGTGCTTTCATCGTGCTTGGTGTAAAGGATCTTGGGAACATTTTGGAGGGGAGGTTAAGTATCTATATGTGACAATTCCCTTGTAGTGTGGGTAAGTATCTATGCTCATTTGCACACAAAGAAACTAAGGCTCTAAGGTTTCATTCCTGAAAGTTATGTAGCAAATTAATGGTTCTAGAATTCTTGCTTCGTGTGTCCAATTCAGATACCTTGCTTTGGTGATTAGAGAGCATCTTAATTATCTACCACTAACTTAACTTTTGCAAGCCAATTAACCGTAACCACATTTAGACTCTTAGATGGTGAGTGCAAGTCATTCAAGACAAAAAGTGCAACTAAATGGGAAGATGCAATTTGCTAGCAGCATGTGGAAGATAAGGCATGTGACAAGCAAAGCAGCAAATGCACTTTTGCAGCATAAACTGTGGCATGGCAATGACACTTCTGGGTCAGAAAGAAACCCAGCAGCATGGGTCACATTAACTTTCTTTTATGTCCTTCAGCAATCCAATTTACAGACCACGTTCAGCCAACTCCCCAGAAGATGCCACAAGCACCACATAGAGGTAAAATGCTAGTAAAAGGACACCACGTAAAAGTAATTGGGGGAAAAAAATCTGGAAAACCTGACTAAATTCAGCAAGATAGAACTCTTAAGAAAGAAAGAACAAAAGTTACAGTAAATATCTTTAGCTGCTATTTTATAATTAAAAAGTGATGTTTTATTTTAAATAGCAATAGCGATTTATGTCCCAGTTCTTGGGTAATCAGTCATCCTTGGGAGTTGCTTTAGTCTTTAGTTGCAGTTTCTAAAATCCAAGTAGAAGTCTTCCCCTCAAATTTCTTTTTAAAAAACATACAATGCCACCCCAATAAATTCATGAGTGTTCTTTTCCTGCTGTTTAACAATTATTTTATTCTCCTTAAATAACGCATGAGATTTAGTTTCTTGTTTCGAAAATTTTAGTTCCTCCTCCACCATAAACTTCAAAGAAATATTTTTTTAATGACAGATGCACATCCCTTTACTTACACACCTTAAGGTGTGTAAGTAAACATAGTCAGCAAAACATGCCCAGAGGGCTATGACAAAATGAAGTCACAGGCAATAATTCTGCTGCTCAAGTCAAGCTTAAATAGTGCATGACATGTTACAGAAATAGAAGACTAGATGTGACATGATGCGTTCTAGAAACATCACCTAATAAAAGAAATACTCAAAGTGACATTGCAAAATGAGAAGGGACGTATGAAATTCCTGGAGCAAAGATGGAAGAGGAAGCTTGAATGAAGAGGAAGCTTTGTGAGCACTGCTAGGCATTTCACTGTAAAATTTTGTTGATTAACAAACAGGTGATGATTCAGGTTTGTTTAGTACTGCTGTAGAGGGCCAGATTTCAAAATCATCAGACATACCTTGAAAACTCCATAGAAAAATGCACAAAAAATGTCCTTTGTAATATGACTGATTTAAATAATTATTATAATCTAATTTTTCCATTTCACTGCTTGCTCTGTTCTGGATTTGTTAACAATATATGAATGGTACATAACTTTTCATGTAATCAAACATTCTAATAACAAGCTGTTAACCACTTTGTCATTGTAAAAATAGATTCTTTTTACCACAGTTTTATTTCTCTTTACGTCTCCACTGTGGCATTCTCTTAATAGTCTTTTTTGAGGTATGTTTTCTAAAAGTTGTGTGCTTTGTCACTGCTTCTATACATTTTTAGTTTTGCTTATGTCTTATCATCACTTTGCAAGTTGTAAATTAAGTGCTGCACACACATTTCAACTCCTGTCAGATCCTAGTGCCCCTTTATGTACAAAGTAACGTGTTGATACCTTACTTGGTTGTTGTAGTTGGATGTGAAACTTAGATTTGGAGAGGGGGGGAGGCGGGGGTGGGCAGGGAGAAAAAGAATCGTTTTTAATAACACTCGTCATTCAAAATGACTTGTCAGCCTTTTCAAAGGCATCTGACTAGTCTGAATTTTACTGTAAAATGGAACTAGATATCAATTTGTGTTCTAGTAACTTTAATATTTTTGTACCACACTGAAAGTTAGGATTTATGTGAAAATGGTGGGGTTTATACTTTGATATTACATGCACCAACAGAACTGAGTAATAAGCAGGCTAAATGGAAATTGCAGAGTATGTTGCGTCATTGGCAAACTAATGTGCAGTTTATTGAGAAATATAATTGTTTAACATATTTCAGTTTTATAGATTTACTTTTTCTGTAGTTCTTTCCAATTAGTTAAAAAATAAACAGATATCAAAGTATTCCTTTCCCCCTGTCCCCAATACTGCTTTTTTTATGATTCTCTATTTTTGGCATCCACCGATACAATCTTTTCACATTAAATGAGACTGAAATTATATCGTTTGTTTTAAGAATATCCTTATTGCTGAGTTGGGTTTTTAACCTTGACCTTAATGTATACTATTCAATGTCAAAGTGCAACTTTCTGCTTCCTTGAGTCTATTGACAAATTAAAATACTCACATAGACTGAAGTGATCTAAAAGCTTTTAGTGACCTTAGCTTTGAAAATACTCATTTGAATAACTTTCATGATAAGGATTTATGTATTGAATTTTAAGGGACTGATGTAGTCTTTAACTGTCTTCTCTCCTGACATGCACAGATATACAGATTATAGGAAAGAATGTTTGTAGTTAGAAAATTAACTGTTTTAACTAGGGGAATCAGTAAGACTTTAATACCAGCAAGGTCTTTTTTCATTTTTACGTCTTGGTGATAAGACTTAGAAATTCATTTGCTCATATTCATCGATCATCTGACTACTTAAAACCACAAGCACGTGTAGTGATTCCAAAGTTATTCTGTTAGTCATTTGCTTTCATCCTATCTTATTTTTTAGTCTACTTGTTTGTTGGGGGGGGGTTATTGTCTTTTTGAAGTACGCTTAACCTCTTTGAAGAAAGAGTGCAGAAGATAATAGAGGAGAAATTTTGACATACAGCCTGTGCTGTATGGACTATGTACTTCTTTTATATATGGTTTATGGACTTCTTTTGCATAAATGAAGCAAGATGGTCTGAGAAATTATTTTCTGCATATTCATGCTGTACAGCTGTAAGTCGAAAAACAAACTGGCAGGTAGAACTTCACATTATTTTAAGCATATCTTCTTTGTCATATGCAATACCTAGCAAAATGAAAACCAAAATGTCTGAGGTTTTGTATAACAAATTATAGTCAGAAAGCAACAGCTATCATGTATTTTATTCATTGATGGTTAATTATATTCTCAGAATAGTGTCAGTGTCTGACAGTTAGTAGTGATACAGAGACATAAGATTGTCTAAAGCCCTCATTTTAATTAAAAGTTTGGGATAATGTTGGCACAGACTTCTGTGACATTGCCTTCTGCATCTGCCAGCTGCAATATGCACTATCAAATATTTTTCTGCAGTGTCTGATCTAGCTCTGAGTTCTAGTAATTCTCCCATCTGCTGCAAAATGACCTTGAAATTGGTTTTAGGGCTTGATGTTTTCCAACCCTGAAAGTGGGATGAAGAGTAGTTCATTGCAGTTCCAGCCAACTTCAGTTGTGCTTGCACCTGGTACTGAATCTAGTCTGACAGTTCTGAAAGTACCAGTTGTCATTTGCAGAACTTC
This sequence comes from Aviceda cuculoides, assembly GCA_035590195.1. Taxonomy (NCBI): domain Eukaryota; kingdom Metazoa; phylum Chordata; class Aves; order Accipitriformes; family Accipitridae; genus Aviceda; species Aviceda cuculoides. The sequence continues at coordinate 19,342,975 of JAVJGG010000031.1, forward strand.
TTGCTTGTGGGTTTTTAGATACATTTGGAGATTGCTGTGTATTGTAATCCTCTCCCAAAATATGTAAGGTGAGACTTCTGCCTATAGCTGCTGTTGCTCACAAGTGCTTCCTGTGTTTGCTATTCCTGTATTCTTCTTAGCTTTTCTAATCTCTCACTTCTTGAAATTATCTGGATATTTGCAGAAAAAAAATACAAAGAGTAAGCATTTGTATGGCTGAAAAGCATCTTATGTTTCTAGCAAGTAGTAGTAGTACCAACTGGGTCTTTCCTGTTTATGTGAGAGCCTATGTGAATAGACTATGATCTCAATAGAACACCGTGTACATTGGTGGAAAACAGGTTGATTGTCATAAATGGTTTTTTGTCTCTGTCTTAGGGTGGCTATACTATTTTGGTGCCAGAAGCCTTGATCTGTGTGGGTTTTGCCTAGTTTCAGACAGTGTAACTGCCTCGTAGTTTAAATGGACATGCAGTATAGAAAGGTCAGAGGTGATAACAAAAAACAGTTTTGTATGTATTTGACCTATAAACAGCGTTCCTGTCCTCCATCATCCTCTCTGTTAGCACATCTGCCTGTGAAGTCAACTGGAATTACTCCATTTCATTCTTGCTGAATACTCCATTGAGAATAAAAAGACTCTCAATGGTAGTTCGATGACTAAAAGTTTGAACATTAACTTTGTCAAAAACTTATATTTACAGCTGAGTCATCCTAACTCTGTCCTAAACAGATCTGATGTTCTTCCTTCCCCATATTCCACTCCTCCATCAGAAAAGGCCTCATGAGCCTTACTGTGTGTGCTTTTAGATGTCTTCCTGTCTTCTTAAAATAGTGGATTTTGTATGACACCTTAGAGGACCTGAGGTAATAAGTAAGCAATTGGTGTAGAAAGCAGAGGCCCAATACATTGAGATATCTAAAGCCCTGAGTAACCTGGGCCGACCTCATAGCTGACCTAGCAGGGAGTTTGGGCCTTCTGCGGCCTTTTACAACGTGGATGAGCCTGGTGGGGAGGAAAGAGGTGGGAAGGGTGTTTAAGATGAACATAGAAAGCTTGAAACAGAAGAGAAGTTCAGAGGATGATTTGATTGAATGATAGTCAAGACATTGGTTAGCTATGTATTATATATTATATGTATTATATATTGGTTAGCTAGTATTCTCTTTAGTATTCTGTACTTTGGGTTTTCACTTCTGTGAATGTTCATCAAGTGAGCCTTGTGAAATGGTGAAGGAGACATGAGTGGGATAAAACTTGTGATCAGAAAGATGCAGGTTAGAAGAGCAGAGATCAGTAGAAGTGATGCTGGTGATTGGAAATATATAATTCAGCAACAGTATATGAAAGGGAAAAGGGAAGACGAGTAAACTTCCGAGACCCTCCTTCTAGGGTACAGAAAAACATAAAAAATTACATAGCTCTGATAATGTCTTTGACTGATGAATACCTAGGTTTCCTATGATGGTTTTAATCAGGACACCTCTATATACTTTTACTATACTTATCTATCTATAGATAGATAGGTATCTCAGGCCATGTACTATATACATAAAAACCAGCTAGAGATAATGAAGAGCGGCAAGAAGGTGATTCTAGAAGGATACTAATAGGAAAAGCAGCTTAATAAAAAATGCAAGTCCCTTGACAAAGGGAGGAGTCAAACCTGTGATGGGCGTTATGGACAGTACAGGGGTATTCAATGCCTTTTTTTACCTCGGGCTCCGAAGGCAAAGCCTGCTCTCAGACCCTTTTGTGTGCCAGTACAGTACTGAAAAGAAAGTAGCAGAGCAATAGGTTGGGGACATCTTAAAGATGCTATTTATAGATGGGATACACCCAGAGGTTTGGAAAGATTTCAGTGATGTGATTGCAAGGCTGCTGACTATCATCTGTGAAAAATCATAGTGGTCAAGGGAAATTTCTGACAACTGAACAAAGGCTGTATTAAAAGCAAAAAGGAAGGCTTGAGGGATCTGTAGGCCAGTCAGTCTCTCCTCTTAGTCCCTTGAGAAGTTAAGGACGACCTCCTCTTGGAATCCATATCCAAACAAGTTGGGTATATGAGATGGGTTAGTCAGAAAGCTAACCTGGATTTAGCAAAGGCAAAACATGCATGATCAGTTTGATTGCTTTCTGTGATGAAATTACTCTAGCTGTGTGTGTGAGGTTGCTACAATCAATGCAGTAAAATATTCAGCTTTGTCTCCTACAGCGTTCTTGCCTAGAAGCTGAGGAAATACAGGCTGGATAAGCAGATTGTTAGGTAGGTTAAAAACTGGCTGGGCTGCTGCAGTTTTAGTAATCAGAGGCTCAGTGTCCAGCTGTCAACTGGTATCAAGGAGAGTGTCCCAGGAATTGCTGCCAGGGCTGATACTGTTTGGAGTCTTCAGCAGGGGCTGGAATGATGAGACAGAGCATACCCTCAGCAGATTTGTAGATGACACTGAATTAGAGTGAATTGTTGATAAATTGAATATCAGAGGTCCAATCCAGATGCATCTTGATAAATTTCAGGATTTAGCCAACAGAAACTTCATCAAAATTAATGAAGAAAAATTCTGCAGAGGAATCCCATGCATCAGTAAAGATTGGAAACCAACTTGCTGAGTAGAAGCCCAACTGAAAAGGACCAGTGTTATGCTAGATACCAAGTTGAATGGAATGGAGTTTGTCACAGACGCATATCATACATCTGTCAAAACAGATATCTTCATTAATACATTTTAGTGTGTAGGAATTCTCTTTAAAATTCTTTATTATAATTTGGACCTAAATAACTTAAAGACAGAAAAAGGGGAGGAAAAAAATCCATGGTACTTTACCTAGGGAGTGCAAAAAGAACTGTGGTTGCCAATTTTTTTCAGTATTTAAGGAAGACAGAACTGAGTAATACAATAGAAGCATGGTTGTTTCAGTGTCTGGGGATGTGAGCCTTTTATTGTATGCTATTGCACATTTATTTGTATAATATTAAGTACTGTATGTATGTGTTCTGATACGAATCAGAACAATGGTTTAAAATACTGTATGCAAGCAGAGTTCTTAATCTAAATCAGATACAGACATCAATTAAAATATGCATACTGTTACTAATTAATTAGCTTTTAGCTAAGGTTTATCTATATTTTTATATATTTGAAAATGTCTAGACTCAAACATAAATTAAGATGCTTGCATTTCAACTTTTCCTGTCAGTAATGGATTCCTGACTTTTTTTAATCATGCCACTTGGTGGCAAATTGTAGCATATGGTTGCTGCACAGTCTACTCAGTGCACCTCAGTACAGACAGGGAGATGTTACTACAAGAGCAGTAGTTCAGGTGAGAGGTGCTGAAGGAAAAGGAATAATACCTGAGTGGAAAGGCTGAGGAAGTTCTGGGATTCAAGGCATCAGAAGAGGAAGGAGCAGAGGTGAGAAATCTGGGCTGAGAAGGCTGAAAACCCTGCTGAGATCCTTGGCAGATAATCTTTCAGTTTTCACTTTATCCCAGGAAAGACAAGCAATTGGTCACATTCTCTCCCCCCCCCCCGTGTTCTGTGTTCTGTCTATTTAAACAAATAATAAAGCCAGAGCATATACACTGTAGTATTTCTGGAAATACTGTTGGGCTGAGGGGGAGGAATAATCCTGATACATTGGTAACAAGAATTATCTAGTACTTGTGTCGTGTTTTTCCTTTAAAAAAAATTGTATAGCTGTGGAATTAATAATTAATAATCATATTTAATAATTATTAATATATAATCAATAATTAATATTTATTCATTGTTCATGCCCTAATTGTTTTGTTGCTTCTTGCAGTTTTATTTAAGCCTTAGAGGTGGTTACACTGACCATTGAAATAAGTTGATAAGATTAGGAGATAATGCCGTATGTGGCTCTTCTATGATTTAGCAAGAAGCCCACCAAGACAAAAAACACTGAAATGCATGTTTAATTTGCCCAGGTAAGGAAAAAACATGTGTCTAAAGTAATAAGCTGGCAGTTGCATCTCTTCATGGCAAACAGAAAACATATGTCTTATCAGTATAAATACAATCATTTGCACAAGTTTTGAAATTGTGCTTAAAACTAGTTTTAAAATTCTGTTTGGCAGTTGAGTGGTAGGAGTGGGATGCTTCCATGCTGCTCTCAGCTTCTCAGCTGATGTAAATTGACTGTAAAGGAACTGGGGTAATTTACTCCTCCTAGAACCTTGACATATTATTGACCAGAATATAACTGAGAATTGCTGTGTCGTGTATTAATGTTAATTTTTGTTCACTTAACTGAAGTAACTTTTTACACATTCTTCCTTAGAAAAATTATTTCTATTTGTTCATTCTCCCTTCTCACTTCATCATACAAACCCAAAGCACTGAATTTCTCAATACACAATTTTAAAATCTCTCCTTTATGTTCTGAGCTAGCTGACTTCATTAAGTATTTCCTCTCCTGCACAGATTTGTGGAAGTTATTTATCACTGAAATCTTAGGGGAAATCATTATATTTCATACCTTTCAAGAAGCATTGGACATAGCTCTGTCTGGTTCAATGAAGATCAGCTGTTCTTTTCCTTTTTCTCCTCTTCCTAAAGCTTTTTGCTTTATTCTGTTTTGAAAACTATGAAAACCTTTATGCCATTGGGCTCTAGTTAGCAGCTAACATAGTTGAAATTGCAGAATATTAGACATTACATAGTGAGGAAGGATAGTCTAAAAGAGGATGTTGTCAGAATGAAGACAATAATCTTCAATCTTTTGTTACCTTTTATAATTGCATTTTTATTGACTTATGCAGCAAACACATTTATACACTTGACAATTGATGGAGTACCATATATCAAGGTAATGGTAGGTAGTACATATCAGTCTTGTTTTCAGATAGTGACTCTATCACAGCTCCTTACAGCTCTGCTTGGAAGGAATGCCATGTAAAATATATTGCCACAGGTTCTTTTGTGATCTATAAGGAGTCTTTTGATTATAATATATTGGGGGGGGGGAGTATGGTAATTGGGGGGGAATAGGTAAGAAAATGGAATAATTGAATGGTTAATTCTGAATCTGTCTAGTTTTGAGAGTGAGTTTTATTGCTCAGACACTGAAATTCTATAGATACCAAGAGTGAGAAGAATACATTTCTGTGTCATGTTGCTGGCGTTTACCTGTATGAAATGACATCATAGACCTTGGGGCAACTTTAATTCACAGCAGAAGAGTGTTTCAAAACTGTCATTTATCATTGTATGGTCAGTCTATTGACTACATGTTCAGGCTTTTGAAACTGGTCATTGTAAGTCATATGAGGCCCTCTACTGGTAGCCACTTTAAAATATATCAAGGTAAGATTTTTTTAAAAGGAGAAAAGAGGAGAGATTGCAATGAGCTGTCACACTTTTAGGTTATCATGTAATTCAATTGCTGGAGACTAAGCAGTCAATAATCACTCTTTAAATGTGGTTAATACGACACACAACATTGCACAAATGACAAATTTTTAACAGTTAAAATATTTCACATGTGGTTTTTCACATACTGTTATTTAGAAATTGTGTCCTGTGAGGTTGATGTTTTTTTCAGCTATTCTTGTTCTTGTCATATTTTTACTAGGTGTACATTCCAAGCAGAGTGGCTATTGTGCTTCAGAATATGGATATCCCAAAATGAAGTTCTCTGTAACTAACACTGAAGAAGCAAGTCGCAGAAGAAATGCTGATACACTGTACTAGTACTAAGTATAACAAAACTTGCTCTAAGGAAGCTTTCTGAAGCTAAGTATAGTAATATTAGGTGTTTAAAATGTAAGATTAATATTCACATATAATTGCAGAGCTCTTGACTTGCTAGAACCTCTTTTGAGGAAAATTTACAAAAGAGGCAGAAAGGAAAACATTGGGTTTGTAGTTCTAGTAGTACAAAATTACACTTGAGATATTGCAAAGCAGCAGGTATTCTCAATTAAATTGTTGTTTACAGAATTTTATCAGGAATAACAAGAGTGATCCTGCTCTGAAGTTTGTAATTTCTTGTAATCCTCATTTTGCTAGTGAATTCAAGTGTTCATTATATATTAATGCTTCTTACTAAAAGTAAGTAGTTTGCTTAAATAAAACAGAAGGTTTTGGCTAAAAGGCAGCCCTAATGGTTTGTGGGACCTAATTTGAGGCTCCTCTTCTTCAATGAAGTCCAACATAGAATTAGAACTATGTTTATCCAAATGGATGAGAAGGTCCTCTGAGAATATTGTACTTTGCCATTTATTATTAAATTAAAATTGCACAAAAATGCTGCACAGCAGAATGAGCAGGACAATTAACTGGTGACCTGCTGATGCTTTTGTGTGTGTGGCTTATTTTCTCCCAATCACATCACTTTAGACTGTGCATCTCATTTGCTACAGCTGAAAAAAATGATGCAACTATTTTATTTAGATGACTAAAATGTTCAGCGAGAAGAGTGTTTTGTTCTTACTGCAATGCTACCACACTGGAAGATGTACTTAAAATGTAATTCTTCCCATTGCATTTATTTCACTAGTGTCAGGACCTTGCAATACTGATTTCACTATTTCCAGAAGCTGCCTTTCAGCTTGGAACATGATGATGTTCTTGCACTTTTATAACTTTTGAAACATTGCTTCTCATGAAGAAGCAGTGTCAAAATGCAGTGATCAAACTAAGGTGTTTTTTCAATAAAATCAAGGTAGTTAATTATTGGAGTGCTGCTAAGATTATTCAAGTGAGTTCTTTCATGAGCTACAACTTTTTTGTAAAGAGTAAGATTTTGTATATTTGAAAATGTATTGCAGAGCATTTTGGAAAATTAATACCAAATTAACGAGACATGCTTTATTTTGTTCCATTTATTTAAAAACATATTTAAATTGGTTCTGAAATGAATGTCTTTTGTACAAATCTGAGTTTCCTAACTTTTAAAGTAGCCAAAGAGGAAGATGTCCGTGACCATTTCCAAGTCATAATTTTACCCAGTTTCCTACGTGAGCCATTGTGTAAACTACTAAATAGATGTGCCAACACTGAAAATCTATTCACAGTTCTTGGAATGCTTACTTGTGGCTTACTTCTTAAGCAAAATAAGGGATGGAATAATGCAGCATGATAAGAAATGGTCTTTTGCAGAGTTCACACTGAACGGACTTTATGAACTTCCCCAGTCTGCTATGTTCTGTGTGACAGAGAATTTTATATTGCAGTTGAGTACCATAATACTGTTTAGGATCATGCTTCATTTTCCTCTACACCAGTTTGATCATTGTTTGCTAGTGGGCTAATAAAAGCATTCCCGTTACACTAAGACTTTAAAGAAAATACACTGAACTGTTTTAGCAACTGGAACTGATTATCTTTTTTTTTCAGATTGTTTTCCTTGTAGTGAAATAACGAGCAACTTCTAGTACATGTTATATATTTACATTGTATTGATCTAATATGTTTTATAGGGTGGTTTGTTTTTTTACTGGCACCAGTTCCAGGTTTCAAAATGTAATGCAAGGCAATTGTCTGTGTCAAACCTTTTTTCAAGAGAAGGAATAAATGTATGATGTGAAGTATAAACTCTGTAAAATTACATGCAAAATAAACTCTGAGGAGGATAAAACAAATGCATATATGGTTTCATTGCTTGGTACAGTAGTATTATCACTGGAGGAAAGTATTAGATTTTGCTCCGTCTTGAAATCAGGAACTTGTCTGAGTCAGATACAGTCTAATGAGATTAGTAGAATTTGTCCTGTGCACATTTTTTCTTTTATGTAGTGAAAGACTGATAGAAGCAGACTACAAGATTTGCAAGATGAACATGTAACTATAGGAAGCATAATAATTAGGGCTTTTTTGGAGTCCACCTCAACATTCTAACGGTGGGTGTGCTCCTGCCTGTCTTGCAAGGCTGGAAAATTTTCCCTTGCAATACCCATGGAAAGACAATTTCTTCCTCCTGCTCTTTCTATTCTGATGGAATTCCGCTACTGCTGTTTCCTTTTCTGTCTAGCATCACACTCAGATTGCAAGACTGAACCAAGGTCCCTCCTTACCATTACGCACTAAGGCTTGTTGCTGCCTGTCACCACAACTGGTTGAAGCCTCAGACACATTCTGAGAAGCATGTGAGTGCCAGAGCTTTTTTGCTTGGATGCACCTCAAATCAGCACTCTTCAGTCAAATATGTCACAGAAGTAAATTAAGTGGTCCATGGAGATGTATCCCTGGGCACAAAGCTCTCCACAGAGATTTAGACATCATGGAAGAACTCTCTTTAAAGATAATCTCTCTTAGTGTAAGGGACTGATAAGGATTTATATTTCTACACTTAGAAATATATACTTCCCTGTCACCTGAAAGAGTACTGGTAATTGTTGGTAGCTCTAGCCCCAGAAATTGTTACTCCATGATCTCTCTAACAGTCAATGAGAACTCAAGTTCATCCTCACTTGCCAGTTTATCTAAAGATTCAGGCTGACCTTCCCTCCATCTTGCATCTTGTGTGCTGAATGGTTCTTTCTACTGAATAATTCTTCTCCAGATCAGGCTATTCTTACAATAACAGTCATCCACTAGACTGGCATATTCCATGGGCAGTAAGTTTTAATTTCCTTGCTGTTTTCTTCTCCTCCCACAATTCAAGCCTTACTGTCCTGAGGTTTATTCTGAAGAATGGAGTGGTTATTTCAGCTTGGTTGAGTACTTCTGGAAAACAGATTTTAATGGAAAAACTGTTTGACCTTTCTGTTTGTTTTTTTCTCCTATGAAATTTGTCTTGCTCACTATATTCAGTTTAGTAAAGAGTTTAACCATGTGCTCTGAAAAACAGTAATGTGGTGTAGCTAATCCTCTGACAAAGGGAGACCAGCTGTATGAACAGTAAGATACCAGACTAGGTAAGCAATTGTATGGTACTCGGACGTAATGCAAGGTGGTATTCTTCTGTATTAATCTTTCAGTCATAGTTCTGCTTTCAAATGATGCTTTAAGCAGCTTGAAGAAGTTTTACTTTCCCCATTTTTTGACTCCAGGTTCTTAACTGCCCATTAATGGTTAAAGAAAGAACTTCCTGTTTATTTAAGTCTCCCTTCTCAGAGCTCAAAAATAACTTTACTAATTAAGTAGTGAAGGGTGAAGGTTAACTGAATGAACAGCAAAATTGTTTTTTTAACTTAAATAAATGTGGATATTCTGTTCTGGATATGTTGAGGTCTATGAGCCATCTGTCTTCTGCTTCATAATTTAACTTTCTGAGGAGTTTTAAGTATTCAGCATTTAAGAGTTTCCTCATTGACTAATATTTCCAAACTGGACATGTAGTAATTGTTGGAGGACTGCTACAGAGATGAAGCTGTATTTTACATATTTTCATACATCATACCTTAGCTGGGATCTGAGTTTCATAAAAGTCAGCCTGCAAATGGCATCTTCCTAACAATGAATGGGAACTTTTTTGCCAAGGAAGACTGCACATGTGTGTGTTTTCACACCTCATAGTACATGGTGCAAGTGTTTTGAAGGGGTTGAGAGGGTGTGGGTTATTTGCTGTAATGGAGAGCTGTCTCTTATGGCAAATATCTGGTTTAAGTCTCTTTTAGATTTCCAGATTATTTAGAATTGTATCAACTTCTTGAGGAGAGAAACAGCATCTTTCTGAAAGTTTCATGAGCATTTAAAAAAAAAGAAAACCCAAAAGTTTTGGTCATGTTTGCCTTCACTGATAGAGAGAAATACTTTTTTTTTCATGCAATGTTTCCTTTTTCATTTTTGTTTTCTCTGAAAATAAGTTGCAGTAATAGTGATAGGCTGACATATGACTGCTCTTATTAAAGAGAATTACATAAATTGTTGGGTAAAAATAACTCCAGTTAAATATGTTAAAAATATTCTGCTTATGGAAAGGTAAAAACAAAAGCTAATATTGACTCATTAGATGAGACAAATTATATTTTTCATGCCTGTGAGTACAAAATGTATCCTGTAAATATAAATAACTCCTGGATTATTCATGGTAAATTTAAGCCTAAAATGAATTAGGAGAAAATGTAAGAATTTGTAGGCATTGAAGTAATAGGTCTCTGCTTAGCTGATATTTTTGCATATTTACAAAGCTATTCTGAACCCTGAAAGAAGAAGTGTTTAATTGAACTAGTTCTGAAAACTGTCTTCTAAAGTTAAGACAAAGACAATAATTTCTCAGAATATTAGGAGAGGATTAAGATCGATGCAGTACTCATTACCCATGCCATTTGACTCCAAGATTAATCTTAAGCATTGTTCAAAGCTAGGAGGGAACTCTCTCTAAACTTGCTTGTTTCTTCTGACTGTGCCTCACAAATCACAATTTAAGTGTATAGAACAAGGACAGTCTGTGATAGGATGAAGTAAATTTAATGTGTTGAATATTCAGTCTTTGCTCAGGTGATGAGGTTTATGACAAAATAGATACAGTGCATTTAGGAAGAAAGATATGTCTGCAAACGCTGAAGAAACTAAGCTGCAAATGCTGTCATGTGGTGTTTTCCCATAGTAATTTTTTGTTCTGCTAGTTTGCAGTAGTCTGCTTGAGTCTTTTGTAGCAAACAAACCAACTCTGGCCTATTTTCTGTTTGCTTTACTGGAGAGGGATTGGGGGCAAGCAGCTAGCTGTCCTGCTGTACTGGGTCTGGCTGGGATTGAATTAACGTTCTTCGCAGCAGCGCTATGGTGCTGCGTGTTAAGTTGGTGCCTAAACCGGTATTGATAACGTATCAATGTTTTGGCTGTAGCTGAACAATACTTGCACAGTGTGAAGGCTTTCTGTTTCCTACTCTGCTCCCACTCGCCCCTTGCCAGGAAGTGGCTGGACTTCTGCGTGCTGATGGGAAGTCATGAATGAGTTCCTGTTTCTGCTTTGCTTGCACGTGCAGCTTTTGCTTTGCCCTTTAAAGTATTATCTCGATCCACAAGTCTTCTCACCTTCCTTCTGTTTTCTCCCCATCTTGGTGGAGAGGGGAGCGAGCGAGCAACTTGTTGAGGGTGTTTGGCTGTTTGCTGGAATCAACCCTCCACCAAAAACTGGAGCAAGCTGTCCACCTCAGAAGGAAATTGGCTGGCAAGATGTAAGTAGGTTAAGTCACTTGAAGTCATTTGAAAAAAAAGGTAGGGGGTAAATCCCAAACTTGCATAGTTGCCTTTCACAAAATACTGAGTGTATCTTCCATTTACTTAGGTTGTAGAGCAAGATAACTGGAGTAGATTAATTATCCTTCTATTAAAATATCACCTGTGTGAATGATCAGACAAAGTCTGTGTATTCAGTCTATTTCATGCTAAAAATTCTTGGACCAGTTCTTTTGTAGTAGTAGCACATGATTATCCTTGTAGAAAAAGGTAAAAATACTTTTCTACTTCAAAGTGTAACTAATTTTTAATGTGAATTCCTCCATAAAAGTTTATTCACTGTTAAGAGGGAAAAAAAAAACCTTCTATAAAAAGACTACCCTCTGGTTCAGTAAAGATATGGAAAACTAAGTGAAATGAAAACCTGATCTTTAGAATGTATGAAATTTTAACCATTATTTTTGTACAAAGCTCCTTTAACATATTGACCGCTGCTTCTGTTGGGATTTTTTTTTTTTCTTTATTCATCACAGTGGTATTAGGACAAATGCAGTACTTTCTTTGAGTCTTTCTGTATTCTGCAACCTGTGTAAATACTAGTTAGGAATGTTTGAGGCAATCACAGTTTTCAGTCTTCAGTAATAAGTTGGGGTTAGCTTTGGTTTGGGGGTTTCTAGGGTAGCAATAAGAGGGGAGGCTTAAGATATTTGGTGTTTTTTTTAAATGCCACTTAAATTCCTGTCTTTGCAATTCCACTAATCATTCTAAATCTTTGGCATGTTTTTGTCAGCCAACAGTAAACTCTGTCTAGCAGCAAAAAAAGCACATCTTTAGACTAGCATGAGAAAGCTAATTATGTAAACACATCATGTTCAAAAACTGAAATGTATTTTTCTATCCAGGACTGTTTATCTGAAGGAACTAGTGTTGATCACTTCATTAAATGGAGCAGAAGGGCTGTATGGCATAGCAGCAGAAAACTGTTTTCCCAAGGCAAACAATATCCCAAGATTTCAAATATGGGATTTTTTCATGAAAAATACTGGATTATGACAAGTGAGCATTTTCATAGGAAGATATTTGTCAAAAACCATCCCAGAACAGTTTTATAAAAATAAGAATACTAAGCAAAATCAGTGCTTGCATTACGTGCAAAGCATGGACACTAACAGCTCCAACATTGTTAGTGTAAGCAGCTGTGTGGAGGGGGTTTCATTAAATTAATTGCCTAAGTGAATCCCTGTACTGTTCTTCTGAAAATATGAAACTTTTTTTAATGTGCATGTGAAGTGATAGGGCTATAGGGTTAGCTTTCCATAGGCTTCCTTTGGCTTCTAAAATTTAATCAGCTGTGTAACTTCTGCCTGGTTCCTGTTGGGGAGGGTTGCCAGGCAGTGATTTGGCCAGGCTGCTGGCCTCACCATCTTCTTTCCCAGATGGGTCAAGCTGGGTGGTGGTCCTTGCACAAATGCTGATGATGCCATGTCATGAACTGGACTGGAGAACTGATTTGGTGGTAATATAACTCTTAAATGGTACAAGGCTGCCAAAATATGTGACCCTAGCTGGAAAACGGGCTCTTTACATTTGATAGACATCTCAGTCTTCCTTCAGCTTGTCAATGCTGGTGACTATGCTGCATCCAATACGTATGTATTTTTAATACTCGTGCTTGCTATTACACAGAACTGACTCTTCCTTCTAGTTTTCAATAACCTCCTGGATCTACCAGCCCCTGTTTCTCAAACTTATCGGACAAGTGTAATACAATACATCATATTCATGGATTAATACAGTGGCTACATGTCCTTCATGGCAGTGACCTGTTTGGGTTTTTTTAAATCCCCAAGGAATCATTCAGTAATGTGATTAAGTATTTTAAAATAAATTGAACATGGTTTGCCTAACTGGGGATAGCTGGTAGGAAGTGATAATGAAAAAATCAGATACATTTAATGCAATTTTAGCTTTTTCCTTCTTTTTTTCCATTTTTTTTTATTCTTTTTTCCTGTGGATGTAGTAAGCACAAGGTATCACTGGTGGTTAATGCATCCCTAGAAATGCTATCACCAAACACACACAGACACATTAAAGAGAACATAAAACCATATTGACATATAGTTAGAAATTAACTAGGGACAGCTATTCTATCGACACCAAAAAAAAAAAACAAACAAACAAATCTAATTATCCAGTTCTCTGTTGGATTTAAGAACTGATGGAGTGGAGGGAGGTAAGTCCTAATCTTCCATCACTGCACAAAGAGAGTTACTCTTTTTCAGAAATCTTCGTGTTAGTTCTGGTACAAAACAGGAAAGGAGCTAATATCCTGCAGTTATGTATCTGCTGCTACTATGGAAGCCCTAGTCAGGAAACTTGCCTTGCAGTGCATACTTATAGTGGTTGATTGTAATAGTCCCATTTAAACTTGAGTGGTGATACACACCTTGTTATGTAAAACACTGCGCAAGGTTGTTTAAACATGAAAGAGAATTGCTGATGTTTCATTGGCATTAACTCATAGGTAGACATTCCTATGACTAATTAGATACACTGACCTTTAGTATTAACAGCCTTGGGTTTCAAGCCATGATATGCTTTGATGCTAAGCATAGCTTTCAACCTGTCTTGTCTGCTTTTGCTTTTTTCTGAACAGAGCTTGTGAATCTTCCTGTTTATTTTGGAAAATGTAGGCAGGTGTCTAGTGTGCTTGCACTCCCTACAGAGTCCTGCCAGCTCGCAGGACTGTGCCATGCTAAGTCCTGCATGCTTCTAGCTATTTTCTCTCTATTGCATCAAACCATATGGACCTTCTGAGCAGCGCCTGCGTCCTTATCCCTTCCTTTTTTCTCTGGCTCCCACCACTGAGCAAGGTGGGTATGTCGATGCAGGTATTTGCAAGGGGTTTGGCTCATCAAAATATCTGTTAAGGCCAAATCTCTCAGGTGCTTGGAGACAGAGAGGACTGCAGCACAAATAAGTGTGTTGGCCCGTGTTTTACTTTATTCTTAAAGGTCGCGAGAGGCCCAGCTTCTACCTCCTAACTTCTCCAGATTTTACAGATTCTATCACCCTGATTTGGTGGCTCCTTTTCAGGGCTGTCCCTGACCTGAAAGGATTGGTAGTAATGTTTCAGCCATTGCTTTCACAGAAATTACTAAGTGCAGATGTAAGCTGCAATCAGAGATTGCAAATGAACCATCTTCAGCTTTTTAAATTTGTTCCTCTGTGTCATCTGCTGAGCAATGCTCGCATGTTGCTTGTGGGGAATTTTTCCCATGAGGAAAATTATAAGTCTAAACATGTCCTTGCATATATTTCAAGTCTGTTTCCTTTGTGCCCTATACATCTCTACTCTGAAAAGCTGATATGTGGCAGATGACTTGCCCAGGATTTGAGAGAATCGCTCCACAGCTCACCAGGTGCAGCTTTTTGCACTGGGGGAAGCAAAACAAATTATGAAGATGTGAAGGGCTTGTGAAGACACGTCACCTGCTGAGGTTGCTTTGAATGCCCAGTGGAAGAGTCAGACTTGATATGAACCCTGCTGCAACCTGCTGGATTGGTACAATCAAACCCACCCTCTTCCCATCTCTTCCAGGAGAGTCAGTCATAGCCATACCTGTACGCAGGTACTGCATATGCTCCAGGGATTACAAGTACATTGTCAAGAACTCAGATGACAGAATGACCAAGGTAAACAAGGATGTGAAACACACACAAACACACAAAATTTACTGTTTCTTAACTCTCTTCCAGTTCTTACTGGAGTTGATCAGGTGCTCATCCTCTTTCACAGTGACCGCTGTTGGCAGAAAATGCAAGCAGCCAGCAGCGGGTACCTATGTGATAATCCTGCTTATGGGGAAGCCATGTTTGCTTGGGGATGGACTGCGCATCTGTGTGGAGGAATCTGTGTGAAGCAGGGAAGGAATAAGTGTCCAGATATATCTGTTGGGTATCTGCAGTGAAGCTGTTTCTCTTGCCTTTAAATCTTCTGTTGATATATCTCTTGGTCACAGAAACTTGAGTAATCAGGCTTTATTTTTTAAGCATACATTCTGCAGTATTTTGTACCCACTTCTATTGCTTTTCTGCATCTCTAAGTCGCATCATTAGCAACAGCAACCTACTGCTGCGCAATATTTCCGCAAATTAGACTGCTTAATTAACCAAGTGATGTGTAATAATACTACATGACATTTTTCTAGAAGTGTTACCTAAAAGATCTGAACCTCTTAGAAGTGATAACAAAAAAGTGGTAGTAGACTTCAGAAAGATAACTGCACTGCAAATGGTTTGGTATCTCTGCAAGTCTGCGTCTACAACAATGATTCATATCAGAGAAGTAATATGCAGGTCTGAAGCGAGTCCCTTGATGGTCTCCACTTACCATGTGCTAACTCAGTTCCCAGAGCATTTTTGGGACAAAAAAGTAGATTCTTTAGAGGTGGAACTAAACAACAGTCTCTTCTCCAAAAGCACTCTGAATGTCCCTTGGTGTGTAATTTGTTCAGACCCCAGTATTTCCATGCATGGCTTCCACCCACTGCAAGGACTTTCCACGTGCATCTAATAAATCTTCCTATCGGGAAGCTTCAGATTATGTGTGGAGGTAAGACTTCTCATCACAGAAGGTAAGACTGCATCTAATCTACAGTATACTGCCCAAATCACATGTAATAGCAGTGGAGGAGCTCAGCATCAGCCACTTTGATCAGTTCCTAAAATATTTGCTAACATAGATGTAGCATAATAGGCCAGTACTATTATTTCTAAATTTGCAAGACTTTACTATTGTCCGTCCATATTACGTGGCTTAAGCCCTGTTCTTTATGTAACACTGCAAACCAAATTAAAGATACAGAAATGTTTCTGAAAATGTTTACACAGAACTGATCTTGTGAATCTACAATTATTTTTACAGTTATCTTAATGTAGCCATATGGCGTAATAACAGCCTTTAGTCATTGTTCTTCTGCCTGCTAAGGCAAATAATGGGCTTGTCTAATGTAACAGAAACTGCAGTCAGTAGCAAAATCTTTAATATCTAATTTGCTAAACCTTATTTTGCACTTTTTCATCTGAAATGCAGATTAGAAATTGAAGTAGTATATGTAACATTTCAGTGCACAAAATCATTACCAACAGGATATTTGGATGGCAGTTGTAGTTTGGTTTGGGAGGTTTTTTTAGCTGAGACTAATTTGTCTTCATGTGCCAGAAGATTTTTAAAAGTTAACAAGTGTTATGTTGTGGGTTTGGGGTTTTTTATAAGTTTGTTTATTTAGCAGCACATAGTGAAACATTTAACTTCCCCCACCCCCTAAAGACTCTCTGTTTCATTTCTAGTCTGCTGCACCTGGGGGTTGCCATTCCCATTGGTACAGCCATAAGCTCAAAATCAGGAATTGGTTCTCGGTCCTCGTAGAGTTTGGTGCTTTCTTGTGCCACAAACATGTTCCCATAAGAGTTCATGGGGGATGATTTGTGTCCCTGATGAAAGTGCAGGAGAAGTAAAAGTGATACTGGCCCACTTTACAGATAGGGATCTGTCACATAGAGAATATATTTCAGGATATACGTTACAGTACTTTGCTGATACAAGGATTCACTGCTTCCAGATCTTGCAATGCATTTCTCTTATTAAATTCTTCCGTATTTAATTGCAGTCAGGAAGAGCCCACCTTTGAGTCAGATGGGATGAATACTGCTCTTGATGCCCTTCACATATTTTATTTTGCTTATTTTCTGCTGCATTTTATCATTGTGCTGTAATGTTGCATGCTTTAGCAAATGGAGTAATTGGGGAGGGTGTCATGTCATATGTTAAAGGTGCATCAAAGGTATAAAATGCTGTCCATAAAAGGTCATACTGTGCTTTTCACGATGTCAGCCCTCTTTGCGGCAGCTCCTCAGTTGGAGCTTCAGAGCTAGTTGGTTCTTGCCTGGCTAGTCCCGCATAGCCACTCAGATCCAGAGTTGGGCAAATGTGTGTTTCTGGAGTAGGTAAATAAAACCTCCAGTTGCTCCCCATACCCGGTCACTGGAAGCATACATTGCCCAGGCATCAGGTGGCTACAGGGTGAGGATTACCCCAGAAGTAACATGGGAGGACTGGCGCGGAGTCACAGGAAAAATGAACGTTGTCCCTCACCCTTGTCAGCAACTGACAGGTGAGGAGAAGAAATGTTGGTATGTTTTCTTGTGTTGAAATATTCTGCCAGTTTTAAGTGCTTGGGAGGAAAATAGTGTCCTGGCACAAGGAGGTCACCAAGGCTGTGCTAGGTGCCATCACCCCGCTGTCCCATCCTGTTCCAGCTGAAGGAACAGAAGGGAGCCCAGGGCATTTCCAAGGCACTGCAAGCTTTCTGCCTTCTCTTCCCCGGCCTTGCCTTGGCACAGCTTGAACTGGTGCAGGGGCAACAGGCTGGTCTTCTACATGTGATCTTCAGTAACTCCAGGGACGTTGTGATGTATACCAGTAAATATAAAGCTATTCTTATTAAAGGATGTGTTTGCTGTACATACTGGGATATATAGCTAGTGTGTTCTCCGGCACTGCGTATGAGACCTTGCTTGATTTCCCTAAGATTAACACTATTTTCTATGTAAATACAGGAAATGTGCTTACTGTGGATATCCATGCACTATATTGAAACCAAACATACCTTTATGTCCAAATATTAGTCAATGTAAGCAAAAATTAATTTCATTTAAATATAAATTAAATCATCAAGGTTATCCAAACATCTTTTTTAATCCAAAGCCTATGTAAATGGTTGTAGCCCTGTGCCAGGCACTAAAATCAAGACAATGGAAGGACCTGCGGGAGGAAAACTTAGTATTATTTTTCATTGGAAAACCTCACACGGAAGTCAGTACTGTGACGGTTACAGTGGTCCCATGAATCTGATGCTTATAAAGGCATATCAGCTGAGTAACAGCAGTTTAGTAATTCATGCTTATTGTTATTGTAAGGAGTCTCGGACACAAACTTCTCCAGCATCATTGGGTTTTGGCCTTGCTAAGTATAGATTACAGCATAGTAGTTAGGAAATACTGACTTCAAATACATTTTCTGCTTATAGAGTAATCTCTGTTTATGTATTCAGTTGATACCACAGAAAGCAAAAATTATTTCTAAATAGTTTATCTTCCATTAAAGCTTAAAAAAATTTATCTTGAAAAATTTTTAAGAGAGCTAAACAAAAGTATTAAAGCTGTCATTCTCATTCCAGTCCTCCCAGGAAAAGTCATCATTCAGTTTTCATAAAAATCCAGCAACAACTAAAATGGATTTCTCTGTCCAGGTAGAGCTAGTATCTCCTCTGTGGGTGAATAATTGAATTTATTGGGTTATTCAACACACCGATAATGTACAAATTTTTTAGGATCACATTAACAGTTTTTATCTTCTGTTACCAAAGTAAAACACGATGTTTTGTAATACTTGAAACACTTCATTTGACCTAAAATAACAAGATCTATTTTGAAACAGCTGAAGAACAGAACAGAACTGATGGACCAGTTTTGCCAAGGGTCCAGTCATGGTTTTTAGAGGTCTCGGTGTTAATCTGATATGGACCGAGGTGTAAAATGACAGTCCTCTTACAGAGCAGTGGTGAGGTTGGTGGGAAATACCAAAATGCTTGTTGGTTCAGAGAAAACACGAGTCTCTGCCCTAGTGATCAAGTACACCCATATGGGAGGTATCTGGGGTACAATTTATAGTCCCCCCAAAATTGTTGGTCATGTGTGCCAACAAAGCAGCACTTAATGGACTAGAGTAGCCCGTGAGCCTGAGGTATCTGTCTCTCTGTGGGTGGGGGTACCTGTCGGAGAGGTGAGCAGCCCAGGTTGTGCCTCAGAAGCTGAGCGAGAGGGAAGCTGGGCTCCGCTCCCTCCAATGGCCTCAGACACCCATTTGGCTTCCAGGTGACACAGCTGGACTCGCATGTGTAGCTACTTTACATCTGTAACTTAGCAATGCCATGACCCAAAGCACAAGTGATACTAAGGCATCGATTTTGTTCTGTGATCTGCAATACCTGGCCCTACTATGGCGGCATCCCCTGTCCTCCCCTTTTCAGGGTGCCCTGTAGCCCACCTCACAGCCACGCTATCCCAAAGGGGCACATGGTAGCAGTGCATACAGTCCTGTCTGTGGTATTAGTTTGGCTGAATGGTCAAATTGTATCATAAATCTAGCCAACTTCCCTGGTCAAATTGTATCATAAATCTAGCCAACTTCCCCCACCCCATCAGGGTGTTCTCCACAAAAAGTGTGTGTGTTATGTCCCTAAGTGTATGTATGGCATATGTTTGTGCACACAAATATAGATCTGTCATTCTTCTATTTGAGTACAAGAAGCCTGGATGGATAATTATTAGATTCCATCCTTTTTACAGTCAGGAACAGCTTATTTTTATGTGCCTGAACAGACCTAATGCAAAGAAGTTATGGTTTACTTACAAAATTCCTAGACACTTCTGCAAAATAAATCAATAATAAAAACTTTCTTAACATATGATCAGTCAGGCTATTTACAAGGATTTTTTTCAGGAACAGGATGAAAAGGCTGATCTTTCTGTTGGGGAATTCTACTAATGAGCCTTTTTTATAGGCTCTGCACTCATTAAGGAAAATACACAGATGAGCAAACATCACATCTGTATATTTCTTTTGCATTAAGTATACTCAGTTGAATAAGTGAAACTGTTGTTCTGACATCTTGCTAAAGCAGCCATTGCATCTGTGTAATTTTGAATGCTCTAGCTTGAGTAGTTTCAAAGCCATTTGTTTGTTCAGTACTTTCTTTTGAATTGAAATTTCATTGAACTGGCTTCCCTTAAGCAAGTGAATGTAGTCCACCAGGAGAGTTCTGGGATCACAAATTCTAGGTCAGTGGGAATTATTATATTTCCTCCTTAAGTCTGTGGTTTTGTCTTTGTAATACTGAGATGTAATCACCATAACTCTGATACCTTAGGGTCAGAATTACATGAAGTAGAAGGCAAGATTCAAGACTCAGTATACTAAATTTGTGGAAGCGTTTCAATATTGTAAATTAGCACTAAAATTCTGCCTACCTCATCAAACTGCATATGGATTATGAAACAGAATTTGGGTTCCTACAGATCCTGATATGTGTATCGGTCAAATAATGATGTTCTAATAAGAGCTGGTAATGACTGGCAAACTATTACATCTTTTTGATTAGTTTGCCTTCACCATTCTTAGTACTTCTGCTGTATCACCAGTCTGCTGTGTTGTGATTTACCTGGTTATTTTATCACAAGCTCTCTCAACAAGCTCTGTCCACAGAAGTCACTGAAAGTGTTGTGCTTGTTATCTCGTAATGTTTGATAACCACTACTGTTAACCTCCCGTAGTCTGTATTTGTTGGGGTGTGTTTTGGTGGTTGTATCTTTACCCGCTCAGATACTTGCTTTCAGGAATGGCAGTGCCATGGACATTCCTTTCAGCACAACACAGCCTTGGCCTAAGGAACTTTTTCTTGCTTTCTCATCTGGTAATTACTTCAGGAGAGGAAAGGGGAGAGGGGTGCACAGGATAGTGCTGAAGTGAATAAGCAAAATGAAGAAGTCTACCATGTGGTATAAGCCGCTACGAAGTGACTCACATGTTACACGCTGCATGTCAGTGAGGTGCTGCCATGCCCCACAACTTCTCTTTGGCCAGTCTAGAAGGTAATTTAAGCATGTGCTTAACTGAGGAATGCCAGTGAGTTAAAACCCTTGAATTTGATTGTATGTTGCATGCCTTTAAGTTTGTTTTCCTTTTTCTTCAGGACTGGAGAGCTCAGTATCATATAGAACTGATATACAGATATTCAAGAAATCACTCGACTTACATTAACTCACACTGGACACCCCACATCTTGTCTTTTGGGAAAAAAAAAAAAAATGGACTTACTCTGTAGGGAATCCTGCAAAATCTCGTTCAAGGTCAATGAAAGCAGTCACAATACTGTCAGTGATTGCCAAATCCAACCCATGCCATTTATTTTCTGGATCACTTTTGCTTACAGTTTGTCAATTATAAATATGTTTTTTCCCTTAATTATTGTCAAGTGCAAACCCTATTATGCTCTCCTGATTTATATATATTTTTAAATTAAATTTTGAAGGACTGTGGTGCTTATGATGGAAGTTAAACACATTTCAAATCTTAATAAGCCTATTTTTATATTATGCTGCTTTAACTACAATCATGCTCAGGGATGGGGTGGGGGGAATATAATTAATGGGTTCCTCTTGAAGTAGAAAAAAAATATTCATTTTTGATAAAAGATCTTTTGATAATTTACTCTTGACTTCACTATTTGATTTATCTCATCTTCCCACATTAATTTGTTTTTAATTTTTTTTCCCTTGCCTTCTGAGGTTTTCTATCTTCAGTAACGACTCTGGGATGATTGAATTGATGGACTACAAAATTCAATGTTTTTGAACTGAACGAAAAAAAGCTTAAATACTTGAGCTAACAAGCAATATAACCTTCATATAATAAACTAGAAATTCAACTTTCCAGTGCCTTGATATAAGATGCTGGAAATTGATTATTTAGTTCATCTACCCCATGTCCCTGCTAGGCCAGGATAGTTCCATAATGCAAAACTTCTCTTTTAGTGATTTGCAGTCTTTAGACTGGGTCAAGTATTGGTACTTTCATTGTTTTCCTTGAGTTACCATTTATAGACTGATATGTATTGTTGACAGTAAGGTTTGGGACTATATCAGCCTCTATTCCTCTTCCTCTTCCTCTTTCTTTTTTCAGAGCTGTTTAGTTCTTTCCTCAAATGTTACCAGTACATCTCCCTAAATCCTTGTTAAACGATTAGTTTGTGTAAACTTATCGGTGTTATTAGATGCTAACAAGTATTTTTTGCACGTATATAAATAAGCACGTATTTTTACCTCATTTGCAGCCTGTTGGTGTGCTCTCAGAATAAACTATGCTGGTCAGAATTATCAATCTTTGTAGGGCAGCCATACAGTTATGTTATTTAGTATAGAGTCAAGATACTACTTTCACTACTACAATGATTTTAAGAACTTAACATGCTACTTATTGCAAATGCAGAGAGATTAGAGTAATTAAAAAGAGAAAAGGAAAGGAGGAAAAAAATTAGAGTAATTAAAAACTTTAAAATTTCCCTGGTACTGAGCCCCTGAATTGCATGTAGGCGTGTGTTTTGATAGGCAAGTGCATCAATGCAGACCACGATACGTTTGCCATGAGCTTATGCTTTGAACAAAGGTGGACATTCAAAGTACTCCAGCATGATGAATGTTGATTGAAAATGGTAGAAGTTGAAGACAAACTGGTTTAACCAGACAGGAGGAAACCGTGAACTGCACTTAGGCCTGTGAGTGAAGCAAGAGATGGGGATACTTACTGAATTAGTTGACCACAGGTGACAAGTCAGAAACTGAACCTACCTGAATTAAATGGTAAAAATCTTCCATCATATTATTGTCAACATTTGAAAAAAGGGGGGAAAAAAACCAAAACTTGAGGACAGAGAGGAGAGTTAAATAGGCTTTGGCAGATCAGTTGGAGTTATTACTGAAACAGGGAAGATTGTAACTCCATACCCTGGAGAATTTCACACTACTTTCACCACTGCCTGTCCCATTCTTTCTTCTGTTGTTTTCATCCACCCTATCCCCTTCTTCTGCATTCTTGTGCATGCATGTTTCTCTGTTTACACCTGTGTCTGAGCCAGATTTCCTTGACTGTGCACCAGAACAAAAGGAGGCGATGCCCAAACAGCATTAATAGGTGTCAGAATATCTGCTGAGGCACCAAACCTGCTGAGACTGACCAAGTGATAGTCTAGACCAGATGGTTGCAAGAAGCAGTTTTAGCTGAGACACACAGCGTGTGCTTTCATGGATGATGGATCTCATTTTATCCCAATATATATAAAATAAACATTTTTCCCCTTTACTAATCTGGTGTGTTTGTCTGTGTTGGCAGCAACGTAGCACAAATCAATTGAGATTCAATAAGAACACTGTTTCTTTCCTCTTCGCTAAGAAAGATCACTTGATGTTCAAGAATACTGAATATTCACTCTATAGTAACATAAATCTGATAGCTTTTATTAAACTTATCTCGTGCAAGTGTTGAATACCAAGTCAAATTGTCGTGCTATAATTTTATTTTTTCTCTAGTGTATTTTAATTAATGTTATCAAACTTCTGTTAATGACTGCCTGTTCTGTTTATTCTGTTTGCTATGAAATAATGTATTACCTGGTCTTTGTTCTTGAAACTTATAAGGCTGTTAAATGTTGTAAGCTAGCATTAGAAGAATTGTGTGTGTAGTCAGAAAAATGCAAATGTCTGTACAAGCTGTACCCTTTAAAAGATCCTTATTTTCAGCAACCTACAAGTGCTTGGGCAGCAACACTTTTAAAGTCATATATTTGACATGTTCATCTTTAAAATTTTCCTGGTTGAATAGCATAGATGGTGAATTGAGTTTCGAACAACTAATATTTAATATGAAGCCCAGCTTAATTTAAGTTCTTTTCTATAATCTGATACCTTAACTCTTTGGTGTCTATATACAAATATTTTTAAAGCTTTGCTACTCAAAAACAGACTAGATTTTTTATTTATTTAATAATCTCTAGATTTGTGTGGCTTTCTATTAAAAGCAGTCTGAGAAAGTATAACTTTGTCTCCTTCCTAGGTGCTTGTAGCCTTCAAATGTTGACTATTCTGTTAACACACACACACCCCCCTACTCTCCACACTTTGCTTTTTAGTCAGTTCTTGGCCAAATAGCACATTTTCATTGATTTTTGTCCTTCCTTGTTAATAGGTGCCTTAGCAATCACGGATGATGTTCCAATTTTCTCAGATATTTAGTTGGTTGGAGTTATGTGTGGCATTTAAAGCACCTGTCCTAGATTCTAGGCTTTTCTGGTATACCTTGTGATTAAAGTAATGAATATAAATGCAAAGGAGTAAAAAAGTAGCCTGTTCCATATCATAGCTTTTTTCAGTCTCGGCTCTTGCCTTTTAAGTTATTTTTCCATTTCTGCAGCCAAAGGGAAGATATGAGCTTTGCAGCTTACTCTGGAAGGTCAGTGGCCTGAGGTTGCTCCGAGGAACAAGGGGAGTGGGCCCAGCACTGTGGCAGCCTGTGGCAAACCCTGCTTACAGCTGTTCCCGTGTTCAGAAGGTTCCTGTGCCTTTGGCCACAGCTGGAGTTGAGGGGGGTTTCGGATCACAGCAAATAGCTTAGGTAGGATAACTTTCCCTGTAAACCTCCAGGCAGTGAATGCATCTCTTGGAAGACTGGTGGTGTTTTCACAGGAAGAAAAGAATTAAAAAAAAAAAAAAAAAGAAAAATCCCCTAGTCTGTGTCCTTTTGCATTATTTTCATAATTCAATTCAATTTATTGTGTTGCTATTTTATTTTGTGTTGAAATCAGCTTAACCTTAGATTGAAGTACGGATTATGTATAATGCCAACAGAAGCAGTCCTTGCCACATCATCAGCACTCATCTTCCATCTTGCCTAAACTGTTGCTACATCACTGAATTTTTGCTACCAGTTTCATGCCCGGGTATATCTATGCCTGACAAGGAGTGCTTGAAGTTGTCTGTAGGAGTGTAGTAGAGAGGACTGCCAGGTAAAGTTTGAATCCGTTTGGGTGTTATTTTTCAGTGGGTTTTGCTAAATAATAAGATATTAAAAAACTGTTCAGAAGAAGTGTAGGCGCAGGCAAGTATCAGCTCCCCTGGCTCAGGTGTTCATTTTTGTCTGCTCAGCTAGAGTCTTTTGACAGCTCTCTAGACGCTGCCTGTATATTGTTGGCAGGCGTACTGAAGGGACCGGTTAGATCAGTAAAACTATGTTAACTCAATCTATATTTGAGTGTAATTTTTGCAGACCTTTAAAACCTTTATAATGTTATGCCATCTGTTATGTCCGCTCACTTACTGAAATCTGTTCTAATTGATGAAAGGGACAGTAAACTTCTTGGGAATAGGTTTGGGCTTGCTTGCTTTTCTTACTGTAAATCTCCATAGGCTAGTGATAGAGGGAAGCAGATCTTTCGCTCATTCAACTGAGAGAGAAGGAATCAACACTTTGTTAAGCCTCAGACAATATTGGTAGATAAGTAAGCAGGAGCATGTTGTAACTTTAAGGGAAGAGGGGAGGTATGGAGAAGTATGTGGGTTTGAATAGCTTGACTTTCTTTCTTGCTTCTCCAGTGGCTTCATTTTCCAGATGGTGCTGTCTGCTTTAGAGAGAGACTACCCAATTCCCACATATAAGCACAACTGAATAATCAAAAAGTCATATTCATCTGCCATTATTTGACTTCTGTAAAAGTTATTGTAGAGCCAGGCTTAATAAAAGAGCCTAATGCATTTCAAAATATTTTTTTCTTTTCTCACAAATTTAGGCAATCAAAGCAATTTCTGAAAATTTTCCACTTGTACAGTATGTTAGCAAGGGCTGTATTTGAGCTTAATGTCAGAAGTCGAGTTGAAGGAAAACAGTAAAGTGGTAAATAATAAAAGAAAAGACTCAAATATTAGATGACAAGGTTATGAATTGGCTAGATTTAGATCTTAGAGTTGTGAAAAGCATATTGAATTTTACAAATGTTTCTCTCATACATTTTTAATGAGCACTAGTAATCAGAATGATTTTCAATCACAGTGGAAGGTTATGGCAACACTGTGTTTTACTTCAATAGATGTACTGGCTTTAAAAAAAAATAAGTTGGATGCAAGAAATGCCCTGTAACTTTATAGAAGAAATGAACATGGACTGGAAAGAGGGAGACTTGATCTTGCCCAGTGAAAACTATAGACTGAAAAATGTAACCTTCCCACCCCCAGTTCAGCTTCACCATTCTTTTAGAAAGCCCGGAGAAAGAGACATCTATGTTCAGAATGGAAAATGCTTGTGTTGTAAAGATTGCAGCAATTTTGTTAGGGAGAGATTATTCTAATGCTTTGTCTTCCCCCCCCCCCGCCCCTTAATCTTCTTATTCTCTATTTATACTACCCATTTTGTAGTTTCATGCAGTTTTAATTTGAGGGAGAGTTATTTAAAAAGCTGTGTCTTCAGGTTTGGGGGTTTTTTTCTTCTATGTGTTTGCAGGGTTGCTTCTTTACTTTCTAAGAGGAGGTGGTGGTTAGGGTTTCTTTCTACTTAATTACCTGTGGGGAAAGTGGCATCTGAAAAGTCAGAATAGTATTTGTTTCCTATGTGATCATCTGTTCCTGCTGTTTATGCTTCACCTGGATACCTAATCCTTTTAGCAGTGCAGAAGATTATGAAGCTACAGACAAGAGATTACGGCTTCAGGTGAGGGATAAGCACTTGATCAAATGAATGAAGGAGAAAAAGAGATTGTTTCAATGCAAATATCCCCTACTAATTAAGGCTAGGGAGAAGAACTGAGGAGATATATGATTAGGATTCTCTCTCACAATAGGGTATTTATTTTGTTCCCAAGGAGAATTCCTTAAAGTTTTCATAAGGAATCAAAGCCACTTTTAAAATACAAGTCTTTGGGAGACTGGTATACCTGTACAGTTAGTACCATGCTCTTGTGCCAGCTTTGTGGATGTTTTTCCTCTCATTTGTTACATATATGTTTGTTTTAATCTTCCTTCGTATCAGAATTTCATGGGGTCAAGAGCTTAGGATCAGGAGGAAGGATCTGTCAAGGGTGTATGGTCAATGTGTTCTGTGGCTTTGCTTGCAGGAATAGACATCACTAGTTCATTTTGCAGTTAGCATCACATGTATTTCTGAGTGATATTTATCCTGGTAAACACTGAGGTAACAATGCGGCAAACGTCTTCCTCGCTGCAGTGTCACCCTTCTCAGATATGAAAATATTGGAGCCTGCAGTAGCAGCCAGTGCAGTCAGGTCCTTAGTATGTTTAAACACTTTATTCCTAGTGTATTCTGTGCTCTGACTTGTCCCCAAAAAACTTTCATGTCTTGTATAAAACAAAGAGTCAATTAAGATACTAATTAGCTAAATAATATTAGAGCTACTCCTTTTTCCTCCATCCTATCCACTGAAAGCAGCACAACAGAACAGAGGCAGTTTTCTACTGGTCTTTCCTGGGACCTCTGGGTGCTACTGCAATTCAAATATTTGTGTTTTTTCTCAAGCATCTAGTCATCTGTCCTCCCTTCCTGTTCTCTTTGCAGAAAGTTGTGCCCACAATTGGAAATTACTGGATTTTACTAAAGTTAATCCAATTTGCAAATAGAAGCAAACTAAAATTCAGTGTGCATTTTCTATCTTAGAATGAGCTGGTGTTTGGTCTTCTACAAAGCCGTCACCTGCCATTTTATTCCTACATGGCAGTTTTTGTTTCTCCACTTCTCAGAAAACTATAACAGAAATGGAAAAGACTTGTCTCCACATTGATGCAAATGCCAGACAGAGGGTGACGTGGCTTGTCCAGTCTCCTACTGTTTAACTTGTACAGCTGAGAAGAAAATCCAGTTATCCTGTTCTGACCTCATGCCCTAAACCCTGGCCCATGCTGCTTCCTCTGATACCAGAAGACCCTATCTCTGTGCTTTTCATTTTTCTTGAAAAGAAAACAAAACCACCAACAAACCATGGCTCAAAGACAGTAGGTGGGGAAAGTAAATAGAGAAAGGAATAATTTATTGTGTGAGCTGTGCTGTAGACTTAGTAGAGCTCATAATTTTTTTCCCAGTGTGCATGTGCAAGACTCGATTAAATGCAGGTAATTAAAAGCTCTTTCACAAAACTGAGAAAAAAACCCAACTTCTCTACCTGTGGAGACATTCCCTCTGAAAAGGAATTACCAGTTCTCAAACATGCTTGGGATTAAAACAGACTTGCTAAGCATTTTCATAATATGTTTTAAGAAGGGTACTCTGTTGATTTACTTGTGACAGGCATGGTATTTTACAATCCTGTTCTCCTATGCAAGCTAACAATAAAATTCTGTTGTGTTTGGCAGGAAAAAACAGAGAACAGAGGAAAGGATACAAAAGATTGTTTGCCTTTATGGATGATTTAAAGTTTTGCCACCTAGCTGAGCTGTTTGTAAAAGTGTAAAAATGTGAACTCCACATACACTATATACTACGTAATAGTAAATAATAATTTGCAATTTAATTAGGTGGCCCATAGGTGCTAATATATTCATCCTTGAAAAAAAATATGTAGGTGCTAACACTTCAGTCGGTATTTCAATCTGAGAGTTGCTCTATTAATAATCAAATTCATTAACAAATGTATCTGCAGTATATATCTAATTAATTGACTGTTGCACAATACTAGTCTTTTCCAGTTTTTTAAGTCAGCCAGTATTTATAGCAAAAAAGTGCTGCCAGGGACTTTTAAGTTGTAATTAATAATTATTATGTCTCATCATTTAAAAGGCCTGTCCTATCAATATGTTGCTTTGGTTTATTGCTTGGGAGTCTTGCAATAATTAAAAGTAAAATGGTGAAAAGTAAATTAAATTCTACATCACAGAGATATTAGTGGGGAACAGATATGTCTTGTAGAATTAACAGCAAAGCAGTCATGTGTTTCTTTAAAAATAAGAGCTATGCTTCTATTGAGATGTGTGAAACACTTAAAATACAGAGGTTTAAATCAAAATTGCATCCCTCAAATTTAATTACAAAAGCTTGCAGGTTACAAGAATATTTGTAGATTTTAGATAGCACTAGTACATAAACAACCGTTCTCAAGATGCTTTACAGGTGGGAAGGGAAAGGAGCAAAGCAAAAAAGTGACTTTTCCAAGGTCACAGCTGATGGCAGTTCTGCAAATAGATGACCGAAATCAGGCCCTTTTTGAACAAAAAGGCAGCTGTGCTTTGATCTCTCTCATCCACTAATGCTGACTTCTAGTACCTCTCTGTCCCACTCATGTTAAGCACATGTGAGCCCAACTGTTTCTCATCACTTCAGCTGGTCTGGTAGCACAGCTGGTCACAACCTCTACTAGTTCAGAAAAGTACAAGATTTGGGAAGAACACCTTTACTTGAGATAACTTCAGCATAATCAGTGAAGCTGCACTGATTTCCCCTCCCCCCCCCCCCCATGAGCTGAGACTTAGGCCCTGAAGTTTTGCATTGGCTTACAGAGATTTTTCCTGTCACTAGGTAGAAGCCCAGCCTGTGGGCTCTGCCAATAACTGTCCTCCATGCCTAGGTGCTCCTGGCCCCTCCAGTAAACAGCAGCTGCCAAGCCTCACTCTGTTCAGCTGCACCTCAGCCTGGAGATGGACAGTCCTTTCTTAATTGTTTTTATATGAAAAAATTCTCTCCACTTAGATTAATCTAAGGTATCTTTATGCTGTTACTGTTGGGAGAAAACCGTCACTTTTCAGAAGGTGGAAAATGCTTCCTGTGCCCTAGTGGTAGTTTTTTTCCAGTGAGATAGTATTTCCTCAGTAATACTTCAACAGTTTATCTGATAAGTTCATCTTTCACTTTTGCCCTTCTAAGCCTTATGTTATGTGAGTACCGATAATCCTAGATGCTAATTTTACTTCACAAGCTTCCTAACGGTAATTTTGTTTGCTGTACGATATAAACTATCAGTCCCTCAGGCAGAGACAAGAAAAGAACCAACAGCAAAGCTCTTTGAGAGAGTTTTCAAGGTTCAACTTACACTGGGCTTTTGGAGGCTAGCGCACCTGCTCGTCAAAGTGGTTTGAAATACCAACAGAGCCGTTTTTCTCCCCCAGTATTTTGTGCCTTAACACATTTAAATGTTTCTCAGTATTTAATTTCTCTAACCTCTAGGAAGTACTAGTGAGGCTACAGAGACCTTTGGCATGCAGTCTGAGAACCCAGCATCCAGTCCATTCACTGGTTTTTCTGTTTTGCCCTCTATAAAGCATGATGTATGGAGTCCACCATCTTCTGGCAAACAGCTGATTCTAGAAACATTTATTGGTAAACCCTCTACATATTTCTTTTCACTCTATCCCCTGGGTTTCTACATGAGCATAGGTAGCTTGTGTAAGACAGCTGAGAAAGTTACTGCCCTCAGCTGCGGAGTGTAAATAACTTCAGTGTAAATCAGCAACTACTTCCATTTACACTGTAGTTCTGGACTGTAAACTATGGTGGTTCAAGGTCTGCTTGGTGATCAGCTAAAACATCTTTGCTGCAGTGGCAGGGCAAAAATTTAACTTTGTGAACTGTCCAAAACTAAAGCATTCTGCTTGTAATTAAATCCCCTTGTGTTACTGTTATATTCTTTACTGGATAAATCTACATTGCTTTTCTCTCCTTAGTGTCACATTCATTACAGAATTACTGTGGTTATTTAAGGAGCAACATCTGAGATTATTATGACTTCTGGAATGGTGGGACACAGGCAGAATATAGCATGACTTTTCTGTCCAACAACGTTTAGTATATGGAGGAAGCGGGCATTAATGTTACTTGCTGGCTGTCATGCTTTATATGTCTGGCACCTTAGAGCAATTGCTTCAGATTAGAGATGGCACTTAGCATGCAAAGGGAAAATAGTACTTCGTTGTATAGTAAGAGAGTGCCTCACAACAGCCCTTTGAACCAGTTCATTTATTCTGGTCACTGGCTGTAAGTAGTATGACTTGTCTTGGTACATGCGGGTGTTAAAAAGAAAAAGAAAAAAAAAGCCTACTTGTGCTTAAGGTTGTGCAAGTTAGGTCAGTGGGCCAGTTTTTCAGTGTCCAAATTATATTATGAACATTTGTTTATCCATGTGGTTATCTGTTCCCCTGTGTGCTCACTCTAGTAACCAGAAATCATGGTCACTCTCTATATAAACCTAGACACGCAACTGCACAATCGTTTTATTCTTCTGCAATGTGCTTCGTTTTTGTTTTGTTTCTCCAAGTGGCCTACTGCACACTGAGTAGCTTAAGCTTCCATTATCTGTGAATAGCAGCATTTATTTATATAAATGAAATTATTGTATTTGCCTTATTGGTAGCATAGAGGGTAGAAAATCTAATGGCCTAGTTTGCTGGAGCATTTTGGCATTCACTTTAGCATCATGGGGCCTGTATCATCCATTAGCTTTTACTAGTTAATAATATCCGTGTTTATTCTGGATTATCTCAGTTTTACT
Source organism: Aviceda cuculoides (assembly GCA_035590195.1). Taxonomy (NCBI): domain Eukaryota; kingdom Metazoa; phylum Chordata; class Aves; order Accipitriformes; family Accipitridae; genus Aviceda; species Aviceda cuculoides. The sequence continues at coordinate 19,374,215 of JAVJGG010000031.1, forward strand.
TAGGAAATACAAGATAAAGCCAACAAGAGCATTTGAATGTTCTGAATTTTTTTTTTTTAAGAAGAAACAAACTGATAGCTGAATTTTGCACCTTGCAACTTGTAGTTAATTAGCAAAATCCCCTCAGCTGGTTGTTTGAGTTAATGGCAAAAAGAAGTTGTGATGGATTGTTAAAGGGTAAGTAGGATGATTTGTTCCTACAGAAGAGACAAAATGTACTTGTTTACTGTGCATCTAATTTTCCTTCTTAGATAAATAGCAGAGGTCACCACCATAATTATCCAGTTTCCCCCTAAGTATGTATGAACATTTTTACAGTAAACAGGAAGTTTTTGTCTACTTAAGAAATGACATATGGAGATTTAGACATGTATTTCTGGTTTCTATTACCAAAACAACTGAGGTTTAAGGGTTTTCTTATGTGCACTTTACCTTTTATCTGTGAGCAACTAATAACGAAATAGAACACTTTACATGACCCATGGATGTCATTCATTTTACAGAAAAAATTTCCCACATTTTAAATTCTTCTTCGGTTTGTGCTGTATTTTTCTGAAGGTGTCTACATGAATCTGTAACCTCTCCCTTGCAATCCTGTTTGCTGCAAGTGTGTTCTGTTATCCAGTCCTTCCCTGCTATGCTTGCAAGAACTAACAGGCAATGACTGAATATTCTCCAGACTCTTATGGGAAAAAAAATCATATAAGGAAATGATGGGTAATGTGTTTCTTCAGGAATTTTTCCATCATAAGTATATATATTTTAAAATGCTTTCTTAGTGACATCTTTACCTTTGAAATATTCATACTGCACTGATGCAGTATGACTGTATTTAGGGCTGTGTTTCATTAACCATTCTCACCTCAGTTGCCCACAGCTTCCTCAGCCAGATCCCTTTTGGTTTGCTGTGTTCCATGTTTGGCTTCAGATCAGAAATGATATTTCTGAGACTAAAGAAAATTTAGTCAAACTTGGATTTCTCCATATGTTTTGAATCAGGAGAGCTGTCAATATGCCATTTAATGGATGAGGTGGTATTTGATTTTTAGATCTTAAGAAAAGGCAAGACAGATGTGAATCCAGCACGCTTTGTAGGTTTAAGTTCTGAACATGTTTGATTTTTACTTGTTTTCTTTGTTACTTTATGCAAATCTGCTGCCATTTTTCATATTGTGAAATGAATCTGCAAATGGGCTAGAGACATATTTCTCTTACCAGATTTTTAGATCTCAAGTCTCATCTAGACCTCTACGTTCAACTGAGATCAGTCATAGTCTGAATAAACATACATTTCTGTGCTGACTAGCTGACTATAATAAAAGTCTAGCTGACTAGCTCTCACGTATCCATCTACATTACAGGTGTCTGTAAGTGGTCAGATGACTTCATCTGGCTTCAGAGAAGTGAAGCGCAGAAACTTCCTTTGCCTCACTTTGTCAGTGTGCATAAAAAGAAATCTTTGAATTTTACCTCACATTTAGAAAACACTTCAGGGAATACTGATGGTGTATATATACATGCATGTATATGTGTATATTTATATGTGTATACACATATATAATAGAAGTGTGGGTCCAGATTGGTTTTAAGCAAAAATTTGATCTAGGAATAAATTTTTTGGTTACTTTAAAAATGACTGTGCATTTGTTTCACAGTAACCATATTTAAAGTCAACAATGCACATTCTAATGTTTTAGTTGACCTCAGCCTCCAATATCTTGATCAGCAGTTGTGCCTTATGAGTCCAGATTGGTTCACAAGTTTGACTAAGTGAAATGGGTCTCAATTTTCAGAAATCAGTCATGAAAGGATCAGGAAATTAAATAAGTGTACCCGGTTTTACCTTTGATTGGCTATTTTGCTGTTTTGTAGGCAGAGGGAAGAAGCTCCTCATAATAACCTAGAAGTAGCAGAGAGAATCAAGTACTTTCAATACTATTAAGTCCCTCAGTACTAATCCTTTAAGCACCCTCCAGCAGACTGTGAAGTTGATCTAACCTTTGCTGTCTGTACCTATGAGCCAACCTTGCACTCTGGAAATTAATGAGCTGAGCAGGGACAGTGTTGCAAACATACTATTTATTTGAAATTCTTGTAGTATGTGGTGTCTTATTCCAGTTTCACAGTTGTATGTTAGTATTGGAGAATCTGCTTTTAGGTTAATTTAAGTCTTTAGTCTTTGCTTTTAAGAGGGAAAAAATTAAAAATATGAACTTTTTTTCACTGTTTCCAAAATGTTTTTTAAGCTTCCTATTTCAAAACAAACTCTCAAATTTTTAGATGACTTGGAGTTATCAGTACTAGAGGAAATCTGTATCACTGTTGTTATCCTCCCCAAAATTTAAAGATCCTTTGCTTTATGGTCCAATAAATGGTTTTGTATTCTACCTAAACTGCTCTAAAATTGTAGGACAGAAAGACTGAAATGCAGCGATCAGAGTTTTGGCAATTGTCCTCGACCTTTTCTGCACGGCCAAAACAAGTGCTTTTTAACCTTTTTGTGACAGAAGACATTGCTGCCATTTTGCATACCCCAGAGTACGTGTTACAGGTTATCAGGAGTTATGTAGCTCCTCCAGCTCTGATGATACTTTGAGACAGAAACTATGAAACACAAAAGCATGTAAAATGGGGGACAAGTACAGGAGTGCAGTGCGTGGAATAAGTGTCTTGGTACTGAAAGGCCTGCGAATCCATTGTGAATCCATACCTCTGTTTTTTTTAGTGGACTATTCAAGGTAGCAAGTGGTTTTGTTTGTCTTTTGTGGTTTTTTTTTTTAATGAGTGTAGCTAAGATTGCTATATTTATGAAAAAGTATTTACTTGTTTAGGCTTGATTTAGCTTCCATTGCTTGATAAATGTGGCTGGAGGAAGAAGAGGAGGAAGTATTGAGAGGGTTCCCCAGACTTGGTACATACCTTTTGCATTACGGTGTGAAGGTCGAAGTTTTAATTGATCCTTTGCCCAAGGAATGCAGACACTCGCCTTGTCCTTTCCCATGAAAGTATCCTAATTGTAAAGCTGGAGGCTGGATCAGCCAGTCTTTGAAAAGAGTGAAGGGTTGTCTTCGCAGTGGTGTGATAAGGGCATTCCCCAGGCAAAGGGAGGGCTGAAAACTGATCCGTGCTTCCCGAATCAAGTGCAAAGCCCAGTGCAATCCTAATTACTGCACTGCTATGACACATTTATTGTTACTGTTCCCTATCCACTGTCTCCGCTTACTGTTTCACAAGACAAGAAGCAAGGTGAGAATGCCAGCCCTGTCACTGCAATCCTGGTCTAGGGACAAAGGCATGGTGATGCTTATTTATTTTGTCCATGAATGAAATGCACTGCTTCTAGGTTGTTATAAAAAGAAAAATAGTGGCACAAGTTCCACTTCTATTTCTAGCTGGTTTTAAGAGGAAAAGTGTTAAGTTGCCTGCATGTGCTAAAAAGGTTCCCAAGTCCTGCAGGACTGTGAATCATGACTTCATAAAAACAACTAATACAGATTGCACAGAGACACTGGAGAAAGATGAGATTTTTAGGCACTTCTCTCTTCCACATTTCCTTCTAGCTAGTTTCAATGATCTTTGAATTATGCAGAAACTGAGTGCTTAAAATAGGACTATGTAAATTTTGTGGAGGCATGTGGGTGTCAAAAAGGCAACTATCACCATGTTTTAGTCCTGTCTAGATTTGGACTGCAGTGACAATGCTGGCATTCTCAGCTTGCTTTTTGTCTTGTGAATTATTTTAGTAGAGCCAGTGGATAAGAATGAGTAATTATGGAGGTGTCATAGCAGCACCATAATTAGGATTGCATTGAGCTTTGCAGTTAAATTTTATGCATAATGCTCCCCTGCTGTCCCCCATCAGTGCACCACATCTGAAGTACAGCTACAATTAAACTGTCATAAAACAGAGTACACAACTAGACAAAATGATTAAAAGGAACCTGAATCCAGTGTTGTTAGAGAGGAATGACTTTCTTATGACATTGGTTGTTCTTGCTCTAGGTTGTAGATTTCCAAGCACTTCAGTTTGGTAATTTCCCCCTCTGCCCCTCTATTAATATTATAGTATGTGTCACCTTGGGCCCTATTATTTGTCTGATTGCAACATAGCCTCATCCAATATGACACAAAAGAACTATAAATAATCTTGGCTCTCTTTATGCTTGAATAGTTCAACATGCCTGAGATGCCTAGGCACAGTTTGGGAACACAGCTATATAATAATCCATGGGATATAAAGCCAGTTCTCTTTTTGAAATATACATTAGGTTTTGTTTTCTTTAGCTTGGATATTCACATCAGTGCTGTTTTCCAGGAAGCAGGCAGAACATGAATGAAAAAGTGTCACTGTGCTGTTAAAGCCCAGAACACCTGCAAAAATCTGCTGGAGTTTGCAATAACCCCAGGGTATTTCTGGCTTGTTCTTTTTTTATATAGCATTTGTTAATTTCCTTTTTCCTATGGTATTCTGAATAAGGCATGCAGTACCCTCCACCTGCTAGAATACAGACAAGAGGGCATATATGGCTTAATTGGGGGTGGGGGGGTGTTAAAAAACTAAACAAAACACATACGTATTGAATCAAACATAACTAACTGATGATTCAGTCTTTCGGGTTAGGTTTTCAAATCTGCTTATTTCACATCTATGTTCCTAAACAAAGCAGGTAGGGTTGCAGATGTCCCCCAGAGCAATTATTATTGCACAGCTTTATGTGGGTCAGGATCGATAATCCAGTTAAATGCTTGGGACCTGCCTGGGAGGGAGGTGGAAAGGCTTTCTCTGTTGTCTTTTACCAAGCATTTAGGACCTTGCAGCAAGAGGAGGAAGGGAGGAGAGTGGCAGCTGAGAGCAGGGAGTACAAGAGGTGACTGGGGAAGGCACCTTAAGTCAAGTGGAGGTGAGAAAGCAGTGTGTGTATGCAGAGAAGGCAAGTTGTGCAGCGATGATCTGGGAACAGTCAGCACATGGTTGCATGCAATCCTCAGTCCGCCTGCACTGACGAGGGTTTGGAAGCAGTGCAGGCATAAGGGAACCAACCCAGACCTTGCACTGTTCAGTAGGAAATCTGAGTGGGCATAAGATGACTCCATCTCCTAGAGAGCCTGTACTAGCATTGATTTTCTGTGACTCAGGAAGCCCCAGATAGCCATAATCTTGGATAAAAGGGAGATGAACCATGCAGTAATCACATTGTTAGGGTCCAGTTCTCATGTGCTGAATTGGCACAGAAAAGTCTCAGTTCATATATGTGTGTGTCTATATATATAGTTGGAGATATTCTATGATTGTCACCTGTTTTATGGTAGTGACAGTCGGCATCTCTGACTTGCCCTGCTCCAGACAGATTGCCCTACTGCTAGGATCTAATTCTGCAAAGTGTATAGTATTGAAAGACAGTTTATAGCCAAATGCCAGTGGTCGGGCTCCATGAAGCAGTAACAGAGAGCCTGTGTGATACAGGAATTTGTATTTGCTGATCTAATGATACTGACTTTTGGGGGTCTGCTACAAATTAATGTGGCATTCTGGTATAACGTGAAGCAGGGATCCTAGCAGCAAGTTTCCATTTTGTTTACTAGCTATTCAGCTTGTAAAACCTTTCAGAGATCCCTACTGGGTAAACCATTCAAACTTAGTGAAGTTCTTATTTATAAAGTCTTTACTGTCTTCAGGAGGAAGATAGGTTACTATAATTTTTGCAGGCACATGTCCTGCTCCAGAAAATATTTTATTGCTTGAAAATACTGTTGCTTTTATTTTCCCTAGAGCCTGCAGTGCTATTCAGACAGAGAAATATATTTTATTCTAGGAACTTTTGTATAAATGAAATGTTATTTATTCTATTTTTGCCACACTTTGCACTACAAAAGCATGAATATCTTTTAATAACTCATTAAACTGACAGTCATTACAGTAGATTAATTTAAAAAAATTGGTGAAAACACCATAAACTGTACTGAGGCCAGAATGTGTGTAATCATAAGTTTACCAAAGTATGCCATCTAGAGGTCCTTGACAGAGCAGAAATAACACTTCAGGGTCTTCAGAGAAACATCACAATAGTATCTCTCTAAGTATTTTGTCTTAACTGTATGTAATCTTAGTTAAAACTCAACTTTCTACATGAAACTGTGTGTGCATGTTTTGACTGGAGAAAGGGAATAAACTGAGGTTAGTTTCATATTTTTTTCTGATTTGAAAAAATATTTAAAATGGACTTGCACTTTACAGGTTCGAAATTTTATCTTGTGTGTATATAGCAAGATTTCAGTTTTCATTCACTTCATCTTTTTGATGTAGAACATAAAAAACGTTTTTCAAATTGTGCTGCATAATAAATATTTGCATCACCTTTACTGTAAAGAAAAATAAATTAATCAAAGCCATAGGTAAATGTCCTCTTGTGAATATAGACAACTGAAACTATCTAAAACATGAGGAGTGAGTGCACAGTAATGATTTTTGTTCCTAGGGCCTGCCTGTATCTTAACAGCTAGTGAAACAATGTTTTATAATTTTGAAAGCAAAGAAACTTCTGCTTGAAAAATAAAATAAATTTTTAAAAAAGGAGTAGCAGTAATAGTGTTCGTGAGGTTCATTCTGTAGAAAGAAATTCTGTAACAATATTACAAGATAATAAAAACTTGGTCTTTTCTTCTACCAGAAAGATCTGTAATCCTTAGCTTGCTTTTTCTTTACGTGGCGTTCTTGTCAAGGTGACAATGCAAAGGGCATTTTATTTTTGTGGCAGGGCTGTAGTCATATCACTTTAAAACCTGGGAGAATGGGCTTTAGAATGCATTTTGCATGATTAAATACAGCAGGAGCGCCACGTAAACATTAAATTTTGAATTTGAATTGAATAATGCTTGTGATCCAGTGCTTTTTTAATAGAAAGATGGATTCTGAACCTTTGGGTATGATGAGGAAAAATAATATTATAGTATGTATCCTGCTCTGTCTTCCATAAATATCTGCTGGGATACCTTTTAGATTACAGTTTTCTCATCTCAGTTGCCTAGGCAAAACTTGACTGTGCACCCCATAGCTCCTGTTGGTGCATTTCTGAGAGCAAGAGGAGGAGAGAGAATGGGAAGTGGAAGCGGGTGGCCTCTGGTCTTGTTTTGAGCAGGATGAGGTTTTAAAATGGCAGAAAACGTGTTTCTTTGAATTTCCTTTGTTCATTTAAAAGACAGGAAGGTACAAGTTTGGTCCATTTACATCTTTATTTTCAGAGTAGAATGGAAGTGAAGTCCCAGCAGGAACCTCCCCATTTGAACACAGAGAGGTTGTACAGGGACACACAGAGATCTGTCTCAGGCAACTCTGAGCTTTGATTCAAATTCTAGATGTGACTAATTATGTGAACTGCTTTTACCTTTTCCTGAAGAAAAAACTGGTGGAAAGATTACTAGTGAAAGGATTTTCTCCATTTCCTCTTTTCTTTCTCACTTTGACTATAAATGATGTAGTTGAGTACATCCATTATTGAGAAAGGAGTAAATATTACATTCTGATGATAAATGTAGAGTCTATGATGGAAATCCTAGCTGAGATAAAGGAAGATTTCTCAGTGTGGCTTTATAGCAAAAAAAAAAAAAAAAAAAAAAAAAGATCTTTAATAATTATTTCATGCTTTCTGGATAATCAGAAAAAGGCAGCAGGGAAGAAATTGTGGCGGTCGTTTAAATCTAGATTTCCCTCAGGAAAAAAATCAGTCTCAGAGACCCTGAGGAATAAAGCAGAGAGAAGCTGCTCTGTGGCTTTCTGAGAGTGGAAGTTGGGTTTGGCCCTTCCTAACTGAAGAAAGAAGCCAGTTTGCCTTATTTGTATTGTAATGAAGCATAAGATTAAATGAGATTACATGTGTGTACAACCTTTTTTTTTTTTATGGATGATTCTCTAATATCTTGCTTCATTTATTACTTCAGCAGATGACTATTACAAAAGCCGCTGGTCACAGGTTCCTGAAAGCAGCTGGCACAGAGGTAATTTCAGAGAGGCAGGGAGTGCTGCTCAGCCTCCGGTGGAATTGCACTTCTGGATGTGCACTTAAAGAGCCTGGGAAGGAGCAGAGCTGCAATCAGCTCCACAACCTAGATAGTGATTCTAACAAGTAATTAAAACTTGATTCTCTCCTCCATCTTCCCCTGCACTGCTCCTCACCTACCTTTAAAAATAACCTAAAAAATTGGTTATGAGTATTAACCTTTCTGTTGCTACAGAGAAATGCAACATGCGGTGGTGGATTAATAATTAAAATCAGGAAACTGAGCACAAGCACTCGAGGGAGTCAGCAGCAATAGTGTTATTGAAACAGCCAATTTAAGAGTCAGAATTTCTGAAATAATTTAAATGCTAAGTTCTAAGATGACCTATAAAAGATCAAACAACATATAAACCATCAGCAACTACACCAACTTTTTGCATAGTTGGAAGTTTATAATCAGCCTATTTATCTGTCTCTGTGTTTGGAGAAACAGCAAAGCCTCATAAGCTCAGAAAGCTTTTTAAAGATGGAGTACACAAATAAATGAGATTTGAGCACTTCAGGTGATATATGCATTGCAGTCAGAAGAGAAGAGGTGAGGAAAGAAAGATAAGTGATTAGATGCTGAGGTCTGTGCAGCCGCAGTTAGGTTTTTACCTATAATCAGGCCCGCCCTAGTATAAAGGTAGCCTGAGTGTCTCTGTGTTGTATTATAGGCACCGGTATACCTGAACGAATGCCATTTGGGTTGTGTAAGTACTTCTGGAAATTGCTAGCCTTGTTCTAAAACTGTGGTTTGTTTATTTTTTAACCCAGACAATTTTTTTATTCCATTATTTTTGTTTTACTCTCATTGTCCTTCTGTCTCTTACCTGTTGAGGAGAGCATCCTAGTCTAATCCCTGCTGGCATCCCCCCATAACGAATTGTTCTCCAAGGCCCTTCCTGCCTTTGCCCTTTGGGAAAATCTCCTGTGGGGCCTGTGTCACAGTGGGTTCTCAACAAAACCAGTTAGTCCATACAAAAAGTTGTTTTAATCTTACTGCATGCTTCTGGCTTCTGCAAAGTAAACGTGAAAGTCTGAGACAGGCTTTTCCTCTCTTGTAGTTCTGGAGCTGCATCCATGATATTTCCTGGTGACAGCTCATAGAGCTGTTGTTGGTTTTTTTCTTTTTTCTTTTTTTTTTTTTTTTAATCCCAATATAGAGTTCATTATCAAAATAGTATTTTTTCTCTCTTCAGTTTTCCAGCTGCTTCCTCTTTGAATGCATTTTTGCCCTAGATGTGCTTCAGAGGAAGCCTGCTGAAATTTCAGAACCCTGCTGCTTCTCAGTGAGGGCAGACGACCCTCTCAGGTATTGATGTCAATAATAAAGAGTTGCTGTCATTAACAGTGACTAACAATGGGAAAGCTGTTAAATCTTGGGGATCTAAAACTAAAAAGATGAGGAGTAAAAAGCTTTCATGCAGTGAATTTTATTCCACATATGTTAAACAAGGAATTCTTGTATCTTGTCCTGCAGTATCTACATCTGGGTACTCACAAAAACAAGAAACCAGGGGAGCTTGTCTTTCACAATGGAGCTCTGAAGTGTTTATGAATGTTTAAAAAAATGTAGTAATCTTTGCCTTCACTAGAAGCACAGAAAATTGCTTATTTGTCAGTTGAAAGGTATCTCCTCTGCCTTTTCCCCTGTCCAAATGATCTTGCTGTTGTCATATTGATTAAAAGTAACTATCCATTTTTTTACCTGATGTAAGTCCCTGTTATTAGAGAAATGAGGGGCAGCAGTGTGCAGTGCCTTTTCTGGAGCTTTTCTAATTGGGACTCTGCCTGTGTGCTAGAGGTTCTTTTGATTTTCAGCACTCCAGGAAGCAGGCTTGATTTAAATCATAACCTTGGAATTAAAATGTGTATGTGTATCTGGAAACGTTTTTAAGTAGTTTGGGTTTTATAAGAATTTATAATGGAAAATAAAACCTTGAAAGTTTGCACTTCTTTTTCCCTCTTCATTGTTTGTGTGGTTAGTCTGCTGGTAAAAGTATTAAGGCTCCAAACCGTAATCTTTCAAATTTAAAGCGTGTTGTCTTTTCCCACTGCCATACCATGCTTGTTAATTCTATATGTTGCAGTAGGCTCTAGAAGCCAGTATCATGATCTAAACCTTGTAATGCACTTTGCTGTACAGTGAAACAGGAAGACACAGTTTTTCCACTCTCCAAAGTCTGTGTCCTTGTCTACCGTTTGGAGGTAACTTAATCTGTGTTTTACATTAACTATTCAGCTGTGTTCATATATTGCCCCTCATCCATCTCGCCCTTGACCAACCATCATTAACAGTTTGAACTCCTATGGCTATGAGAGCAAAGATCATGTTTGAGGAAACGCTTAAATGAATAAAATGTGTGAGAAAGAGATAGAAATGTGAATTTTTGAAACTTAATTGGTGGTAATTTAAAGAGAGCCTCGAATTCTCTCCAACTACCTCCATCCTACTTCTAGGTGCCTCTGATTGCCCTGCATTCATCTTTCTGCTCTCCCTTCTTTTACTGCACCCTATAGTTTCTTCTCACCCTTGCTAGTCCGCTATACCCTCATTTGTATACAGTGTATTTTTCTTCCGTTTCTAGCACTAGGTATGTTTCTTCCCCTTGAGCACTTTCACTTCCCTTTCCATTGCTCCCCCCACTTGCCTGAGATTTTCAATCATCGTTTCATAGCAGTGGTCTCTGAACCTCCCTACACTCACAATGCTGTACCTGCCACAGAAAGAAAAACACATTACTTGATTCATTTTAGAAATGATTTTACAATACGTCAAGATAAAAAGGCCTGGGGATATAAACAAGCTCAGAAATATTTCAAGATCAGGTAGACATAATTAGAACACAGACTGTTGATTAAATTGTTTCATTTTACAACAATGCGAGTTTAATCATGCTGGAAATTGGTTACGGGATTTCTTGTGGAGATTGGATATTTCTATCACGTTTTAGTCTCCTTTAATTACACAAATAAATACTGGTTGTTTACTTTTTTTCCTGTCAGCATGCAGATGGTAAGTAGGCCTGTTGTTCAGCAGCCACATTAAGTGTGACCAGCCTCTTTACAGCACTGGCTGGGAGAGGAAAGGAGAGGTCAGTGCCCTTTTTCTTTCGCAAGAGGATTACTCTGTTACCCGCTCCCTGATTCCTCCCTCTCCCTGATCAAAGCTCTGTTGCCTTCTGTTTGAAATCCCAGACACCAAAGTAGAAGTTACTGTGTCCAGTTCAGCCTATACAGAAGGGCCCTTCTTGAGCATCACTGCAAAAATAAAGAGAGCATCTCGATGCCCCGGTTGCTGGAGGTAAGTACAGGGCTCTGCTGCAGTGCAGTGCACTGGAGGGGGTGGGGTCTGAGTCGAGCCAGGCTGTCACGGGATTTCCTTCCAGAGCAACGTGGTGGTCCACAGAGATGCCCCAGGTGCTGTATTGCCATGCCAATGTGACAACAGCACCTGAGTTTAAATGGCCTTTCCTGTACTGCTGCGTGGTGCTGTGGTGGCAGAGCCGGTCCCCAGCCATGCTGCACCTGGCAATGCTCACATCCATTCTCCGGTGCAGATGCACCCACACAGGTGCATCCCTCTTTATATATCTATGCATATACACACATACATATATGTAGTGCTTGGCTGGCAAAAATACGTAAATAACTTTCACATGGGAAACAGCAGAAACATCTCAGCATTTTTCCTTCCCTTGGCCAGTGAGGCTGCAGCCTCACTGAAGTAAAAGAAGTTGCCCTCTTTCTTGGCAGTGTGCATTAGCTCCCCACCGGTTTCTGTGTCACCCCTGCTATGTGTGGCACCACTCAGTCCCTGGGGAGGGGTAGCAGAGCTGTCAGTCCTCTGCCTTTGCCACTGCTAAACAGCACACCTGTCAATGGGAGATGGCTGGTTTATGAAGGCAGACCTAGGCTGCCATTCCCACAGGTCAGGTTTTATACTATGGACATATCGAGGTCAAACTAGTTGAGATGTAAACACTTCTAGGCTTCTGCATGCAGTGTTAGACCTTGTTGTCCTTCACTATGACAGAGGAAGTTTATGGGATTCCGGGAGACTGAATGCACCAAGCTGGGCCTGATAATCTTATGGGAAAACAAATTCATGGCTTTCCCATGAGCATCCCACCTTTTGAGCCTCTTGGATCAGCTTCCCACACTGACTTAGATTTTTCACACACTGCCTGGACTACCACCATTGTACAGTTTATATAGCATCTAATCCACCCGTAGGCTCAGCAGATACTAATTCTATGGCTTTAATAATTTTTTTTTCTTTTTTTTTTTTTTTCCTTTTCCCTAGCTCCACCCTGATGTGCCATCTTTGGCAATGCAAGTCTGCAAGCAGTTTGCTTCAAAAACTGCAGGTACATATCATCTTGTGGGCAGGTGGCACAACTTCCAACTTTAATGTTTCCATAACATTAAGAAATGGATAACCATAGTGCATGATTCCATATTATTGAGGTTTAGAAACTCTGCATTTACCTGCAAGACTTCATTCTGTAAAATAAACTTTAAAAAATGTTTTTAACAGAGCATTTTTCCTGCAACAGGAGTCTGTTAAACTTTGGGTGTAATGAGCAATCTCTCTGTATGCCATCCAGCATTCCACATAAAGGTGTAGGACATGTTAAAAGTCAGTAGCTCTGTGTATATATAACCAGACAACAATATTGTCACCTTGAGCTTTTCTTGCATGGAAGGGAGAATAGTATGGCAGTGCTAAAGGTTTTTGTGTGTCTTTCCCTTGTGGATTGGTTTTAAAAACTTAATTCTAATATGTACACTGCTCAATTCACCTTCTGAGAATAAGACAATATGTTCTTAAAAATAGATCAATATGGTAAGGAAACAAAGGGAAAATATTGAGAAGGAAATAGAAAAATTGTGTGATACTGAGAAGATAATGTTGATAAGAAGTCTAGAGAAAGACATGGTAGTAGAAAGATAAGGAGAGTATTCAAATATGCAAATTTGAAACATATAAAGACCTATAGAGCATATTAGAGGAGACTTTAATAATAAAATCAAAATTTTGATGAGTTATTTCAAGACATGAATACAGAACATGGTCCTCATAAGGATGGCTCTATCACTTTTTTTATTAGACAGGAATGTTCAGTCCTGTTTCATCACTTTTTTTTTTTAACTGAAGGTTTTCTGTGGCAAAACTGCATTCCTTTCCACTGAACTGCTGTTTCCTTGGACATCTATAGCTCCAGAAACATCATCAAAACTTTCTGTAGCTCACAAACCTGTCTCTTACAAAGAGTGGCTTCTCAAAAAGAGTGGTCTTAAATTCCTGGAGGAAATGCTTCATATGGTCAAATGGGATTTGTGAACCAAAGAAAATAATGTAAGATTCACAAAATCTGCAGCTTAACAAAGTTTCCCCACTCCTATTTCACCTGGTATTTGAAGAAACCAGTCAGGCAAAGCAGTTCAAATCTGATGCTGGGAAAAATGTAAAAATTTAACATGGAAAGGAGAAGCATTTGTCTATGCCACAGTGAATACCAAAATATATTTGGTAACACTGACTTAACGTAAGTGTGATAAACCAGTTTTTAGCATAACATTCTGTATCATCCCTTTGCATAATACCTAGCAATTCTTTGGCAGTGTAACCCATAAAGGTAAAATAATACATAAAAGTTGCAGTACACAGAAGAGATGAATACAGGGTGCACGTTTCCTTTTAAGGTCCATGCTGTGCCATGAGAGGAAGCATGTTCAGATACCAAGGGAAGACCCTTCTGTCCATCCACAAAGGTCAGGATGTCTCACCATCTTTGCAGTTTTGAAACTAAATTCTTGTCAGTCTGAGTGATGCTTTGCCTAGGTCAAAATCAGCAAAATACAGAATTTCAGTCTTTGGGATCAATGTGTTTTTATTAACCCATCCATGCTTGGGTTAAAAGCACTGATAGAGACGTATGTTCTCTTGTAGGGTGAATTGTACTCTTGTCAAGGTCTCAGTTACCTGAAGCCCATTTCTTTATGAATTGAGTCTATGTCATGGAAGTGACTGTGACTGACCAGGTACCACCAGCTCTTCAGCTTCTCCTTCTAGTAGTCTCTGGTCATAGTCCCACTGTCTTGTCCAGGGACAAAAGTTCAATGTGTAAGTGATCATGGAGTAAGGTTTGTAGCATGAGAGCAGTTCCCTTAGAAGCAAAGAAGGCCCACTGTAACCAAAGCGTTAGGAGAGGTTATTTACACAGCCCTCTTGGATGAAGCACACTGCCTAGTGATTGCCTACCAGTCCTCTGTTCTGAGAGGTGGTTGCACTTTCTGAGCAGCACCCAGGATGCTAAAGAAGCTCCCAAGTATTGTTCAACATTATTAAACAGTAATAACAATGTTCTGTGGTTCCACATCATTTTCAGTCCAGCAGTGTCAAAATCCATGACTATCACTAATGAGAGCATACAACGTATCCCTGAGATAGAATATTGGTGTTCTTATTTTAGTGATGCAGATGATGAAGCAGAACCTGGTAATGTATCTCTTGCAAGGATAAACGCAGTAGGACTGTGGCAATGGAAGAAACATTAACAGAAACGTTTCTGTTGTAATCAAAAGATGGCATTTCCAGCAGACCAAGAACTAGACTCTAGGCTCAGGATGGATCTCAGAGGAAAGATGTACAATGATTATGCTGATTCCTTCTCCCTTGCCATAGGCTTAATGTTATTTAATGATTATTTTACAGTCGTGCCCCAGGGCTCTACTCCGCTAGGCTTCTTGCACACAATTAAAAAAAAAGACAATCCTTATCCAAAAGCATAGGCTATAAACTGCACTTCATCTGTTACAACTTAAAAAACCCACCAGATTCCCTGGGAAAAAAAAAAAAAAGAAAAAAAAAAGAAAAAAATCAAGGAAAACTAAACTGAATGTCTGTATTTCAGCCACATTTAGCAATTGTTTCCAATGGTCTCACAGAGTAAGGAGATACAATAGACTATATGTACCATTTACTAATAAGTGACATTAAAAAAATACAGGAAAGTAGACTAATGCTTTTGTCATTATTGTCATCAATCTGTTCCAATCTTGTTTGCAATGCAAACTACAAAGAAAAGAGAAGGTGAGTTTGAGGGGGAAGGTGCAGGGAGCAGTATTTTGGTTTTTTAAACTTTTTTCCTTTTTTTACATGTGAAGTAAATGTGCTGAACAGTAAATCCCAACCTGACAGATTTCATCAGGTCTCTGTATAACAAGCACTCTCTTTCAATCTTAAAATGTCACCACTGCACAAACCTTTTCAATGTTCCCTCCTGTTCTCTAAACCCTTTATAAACCCATTATGATTTAAAAACAGATTTTATTTCTTACAGCTACTGCATAGAGAAGGAAAAACCAATTTCTTCGTTTCCAGGATGTTGTAACCTGAGGTAATTTTCAGAGTGCTTGAATTGAAACTTTTATGAAGAATATACTCTCATTTGTCCCCTTACAAGAAAAATGTGAAAGTATACATTTCTTAAGTTGCCAGGGATAAAAAAATGGCCATAAATATGGTTGTGTTACTTTAAATATTTGAAATATACTAAGGAAAGTAAATAACACTACAATTGTCACTGCAGCAACCAACAGCTGGCTGGCTTTAAATCTTAGTGGAAACAACATTTCTGGATGCTCAGAGCCTCCACTGTTCCATTTCAGCTAAAGGCAGGATTACTTGAGCTGTATTATATCCTCCATCTCATTTTCAGCTCTATTGCACCAATTATGCAGCCTGGAGGCTTATAGAGGCTTATATTGAGTTTCAGATAGATATAAGAAAGTAGTCTATATTCTCTGTGATAAAAATAGTCATTAATTACTGAGACTTGTAAACCGCTTAGCATCCTTCTTAATGTGGTACATCAGGCACTTTACTGCATTCTATAGCTAATCACCAAAAAAGAGAGGAGAAAAATACTTCATGAAGAGTATGATCTTTCTTACTTGGAATTGAATGCTGGAGTTGGGAGATGTACAGAAAAGGCTTAGCTTCACTTCAGTATGAATTTGCTTTTCAAGGGCTTCATTGTTTGTGTTTATAAACTCGATTAAATGTTGATGTTGAAGGCAGCCCCTTGTGCAGGGTTCTCCAATATAATCAAATGCCTTCCCTAATCTGCACAGTGGTGTGATAGAAACAAAGAAGCCTTATCTAATTGAAAAAGATATTTTCAAGTAGGAGGGTGCCAGAGTGAACTAACTAAAGCCATTTTAGACTTCTTAAAAAAACAAGAACAGCAACAAAGACTTGTTAAATTTTATACACATGTGAATAATACACCAACCAGTCCAGATATGAAATGGCTAATTATCATTCATCTGTTTGTGGGCTTTCACAGGATGGAAGGCAACTGACAAATAATAGTTTAAAAGACCCATTCAAATCTGGTTTTAAATCCCTAAACTTCATATTCTAAGTCAGCTAGAATAGACCAAGTGCATACTAAGTGAATAACTTCAGCTTTCATAGTTTGTTTGGGTTTTTTTAAGACCAAGGTATTCAGCCTATTAAAGGAAAACTCATTTAACCTGTGCATTTTTTAAACATTTATTTACCACTTAATTTTTCTGCATTTTGAAAAGTGTCCGTTTGCAGTTTTTTCTTGATTCTTCTGAGATGGATGATTTAATTACAGAAGCAACTGTGTTTAGGTCTTGTATGGCTTCCATTACCATGGTACATCAATGGTTCTCTGCATAATTCATCCACATAAACACTTGCCCACCTAGTTAGAAACAATACTCCTTCAACTCAGTCTGGGAACAGATACACAAGGAAAGTGAAGATTATCTACAACGTGGCATCAAGAAGCCCTGTGCTCCTGAGTTATGTGCCTCAGCTATGCACCAAGTCTACCGAAGGATGAGACTTTGGCATGAATCTTCCTATGCTCCATGCATTTTTGTGGTGATGAAGCCAGGCAAGGTGATGGCACTGGCAGGCAGCTGGGGGATCTCCTGTCACATTGGTGGCTGGAGAGTGGAGGGCACTGGGACTGTGGACTGCACCAGGACTGAGGACTGCACCACAGCATGAAGCTGTCTTACAGTTTAGGGTAAGTATGAGCACGTCTGTGCTGCATTCAGCTAATGCTTGTGTTTGTAGATGATAGTCTATGATAGTTTTGTTCAACTTCCAGGAAAAAAAAATGTGTGTGATTTACCCAAGGGAAAGTCCTCTGATTTTACACTGAGAAGGAGAGTCACCAAGTTGTTAATCTGAATCTAGCACCAGCTTCTTTATGCATAAATGGTGCTGGTGGAAATAATGGTATATAGATTAATATTGGCCCAATAAAAGATAACATCAATCCTAAAAACTTCATCTGGCTTGCATCTTTAAATCACTATAGCTGTGAAAGCACTATCAGAAGACAAGTTTTTACAGTAGAATTAGTTAATGTGGATTCACTGGCAATCTACTGGATTGACTAAAAGTAGAACCAGACTCCAAAGCAAACCAACAGTTAAGAGTAATATGTTTAGAGATATTAACTGAGTCAGAGCAGAGGTTTCATCTTTTCCAGAGCCGCAACAGACTTCAGACATGGAGAATCATTAGCAGACCAGCATTCATTGCTCACTCCAAAGTCCTTCAGAAGCAAAATTAAAACAAAATCCAAAACTTATCGGAGATATAAACTCTGCTCCGGACATCTGAATTTAGGGATAATTCCTGTGATCACCTTGGTGGAAGTAAGTGTTATGACCGAATTATTGATTTGGGGAAAAAAACCAAACCAACCAAACAAAAAACTGTGCTATGTTTATGTATTACGACAGCCCCTAAGAGCCCAACTGTGAAGCTGTGAACTTAATTATATTTAGGACATGGACACACACACCTCACAGCTTCCAAAATCATGTTTCATCATTGACAAAAGACAGCCTATTTTTTCACAATCAACTAATTTTAGAAAAAGTTTCAAATATGTCATCTCAGCCTGCTTTTCTAATATTTTCTTCTCACGTTCCTCCTCTTAATAATAATGACAAGACCAATTAGGGTCTTACTCATTTATTTCTGTATTCGTCCATGTCCCTTTAGGTTCGTACTTCTAATATGACAGAGGGATCTCATATTCTGTGAGCAGGTGGAGGTAGATGAATTCAGCCTGGCAGTTTTGAAAAGTGTCATAACCACCAGGGAACTGAAAAGAGGTAAGGATTTTCAAATTATCTACCAGTAATTATTTTTAGTGGCGAGTACACTTAGCACTTCAGAAATGCAAAGAAAAACTTATGCTGACTGAGAAAGGTATCTGCATGAATAGCAATTTTTTATTTTCTCCCAGTATGTATTCTCATCTTTTAAATTTCATCCAGTGTTTCTCCTGACCTTCACATCTTTTGCAAGCAAACAATCACTATTCATGGCATTTTCTTTCAGATTTGTTTGCTGTTATGTATTGGTTCTAAAATTACAGGTCTCATCCAGTTTTAATATTTTTTTTTCCCTTGTCACTGATAGTATTACAGATTATGTCATGAATGTGCACCAAAAGTATTTGCAATGCTGTGGAAAGGAGAAACAGGCTTCTTAAAAAATCACTTCCGTATTTAATTCTTTCATAATATTCCTTTATTTAATTTTAATAGGAAATGGGACAACCTGCAGTGCAGATTTTATAGCTTTTATACACTAATTTACACTTGATACTTTTTTTCCCCAATTTACTTCAACAAGATAATTGTACTGACTGTGCTATGGTGAGTGGAAAAAAAATTAGGGTATGTAGCATTCCAATGCTTTTGACAGCCTGGTGTATTGCAGCTTGAAACGTACAAGTCCTTTCAGTGTTATTCTCTCTTGCTCATTAAAACTAAGAACAAGGTTTGGGAATCTGACACTACTTTTCTTGACGGCCTTTAAGGAAGAGCAGAAATAAGCTGTTTGCACTGGTGACACAGATCCCATTCACATGTTCATACTTGTTACCTAAGGGCTAATTTCCTCTTTCAGTTTCCTTCTCATTTTCAATCTGAGACTGAAGGAAAATGAGGATGGAGATGGCCAAGTGACACCTCCAATATCTGTGAAATCGGATGACTTCATATTCTCTGCTGACTACCAAGTGAGGGCAATACCTGGCTCTGCAACAATTGTTTCTGTGAGATGCTAGCCCAGGAGGAGTAGTTGCATGTCTTTGTGCCTGGTGGAGAGGAAAAGACTGAGTCCAGTAATTTTTGCCAGATATGACCTTTCAGTGCACTCCACAGTGCAACCTGGGCTCTCTGTCACCAGGTCAGCTCTTATGTGGCTCTTGTCCAGTTTGCAAGATTTCTTTTCTGTAGAAACAGAAGGGCTAGGGAGAGAAAGGGGTTGGTGTACATCTGGCTTCTTTCCTCAGAGGACGGTTAGGATGTTGTGGCGTGCAAACTTCTATCTGGGGCAACAGAAGTCCCTTTAGAGTTAGGCATCAGGACACAATGAAACAGCATCCTTGATGGGGTTCCTACTAATGGGCTAAGTCCTGCACAAATGCTCAAAAAATGGGTGACTTGCTTCATAGCAACTCCTTTCCTCTGTTGATGGAAGTGTATCTTGGGTTTTGGTAGATTTTAGATCACATTCTACCTCCTTCCCCATAATTCACCATGGATAACAGAGCAGGAGACTTCATATCAGAGAGAGGAATGGGTCATGCAGCATAAAAGTCAGTCCTGGAAAGAAAAGAATATTCCTGTCACATGTTTAAACACTATACGCACTTTTAGTTCCTAAATGGGGAAAAATAAGTGATAATCATTCAGCCATGCACCTTAGGGTCTCTGGGTTGACACTTGCCTTGTGTCACTCATGTACCTCCATAGGTATAAAGGTCTGATTAGGAGCATGGTAGTTCAGCAGAACAGTGTGAAAGGTGGACTATCATTCCAGCAGATAAATGTCTCAATAAGTCAATCTGACTTTTGTACTTTGAGTTTAATATCTATTGTATACCAGCCAAACCAACCTTTTAGATTTAATAGGACAGTCTCTTGACTTTGTGAAAGTTGCAGTTCACTGGGCATTATTCCAAAAAGCATCCATTTCCAGCACTGAAATTACTTTCAAGATGAAACTGTGCTTTGCATCTCTGGTTTTCACTAAGATTACACTGTATCCATTACCCTATCAAAACGAAAGACAAAGTAGAAGTGGCTTTTCTCTCTCATTTAATCATCACTGTTAAGAGTTATGGTTATAAGGGCAGTGCCCAGTGGCAAATTTTCACATTGTGGAGTACTGTGAGAACTGTCTGAGCCTGACATTGGAGATTTTAAACAGTGTCCTATGAAAAACATAAGCCACAGTTGTCTATGCACTGTGCCAGCTTAATATTGAGAAGCAAAATTAAGATGTCTTTAAAAGGTTGTCTTTTAATGAAGGTGCAGTATTTAGAGTCTAGTAAGGGATTATAGAACTCAACAAACTAAATGGTAATACTTCTTTGTTGTGAAGTAGACAGAGTATTGCTGTACCCTACCTGGAACAGAAATCCTTGTATTTTCCCCTAAAGGCTGTGAATAGTTAGGCTTTAAGTTCATCTTAAAGCTGGGCAAATAATAGAAAAATATATCACAAATATTTTTAATTATTTGGAAAGTGAAACAGCTGGCCATCTTTTCTTGCTTTTTATATTCATCTATTCACAAATATTTGTATTTGTGTGAATGAAATTTTATTTCTACAAAAGTTTATGAGAAATAGATTTTTAGATTGTAAGATGAAATCTGTTTCATAGTATACCAAATCCATTTCAGGTAAAAGTAAAAGTAATAGATTTTTGGGTTTCCATTTAAATTTGTCAGAAGGCACTTTTCTTTCTCTTCCCCTGCTCCCTCTCTCTTCCCTAGGTAGAGCTCAGGGTAGGAATGGGCCATCATGTTAGGAAAAATTTCTTCACCAAAAGGGTTGTCAAGCACTGGACCAGGCTGCCCAGGGAAGTGGTGGAGTCACCTTCCCTGGAGGTATTTAAAAGAGGTGTAGGTGTGGTGCTTAGGGACATGGTTTAATAGTGGACTTGGCAGTGCTAGGTTAATGATTGAAGTCGATGATCTTAAAGGTCTTTTCCAACCTAAATAACTCTATGAAACCCAGTCCCTTGCTGTCCCAACTACCACCATTACATATCTCCATATAGCAATTCAATGCTCCTTTATAGCAATTCAGTATCTCCAATAATGAGACATCTGTAGTATTTGGGGTTTTTTAGAATAATTATTGAAAACTATCTAGATCAGTTATTTAACAGTCCCATTGTAAAAATTCTTTTATACCCTTCCCTAGGGTGACTGTTGATCTATCTTCATATTGGTTTTTCTATACCATCTTTCTTTCTTTCTGTCTACCCATTATATGCTTCTTCCCAATTAGAATTATCTTGATGGGCTGAGAAGGACATGGTGTTGATAAAAATTTGAATCTCATCCTTGAATAGCTAAACAAGATCCAGAAGGTGCTGCTTAAAAAAATTTCATCCCTCTTCTTGCACACCCCCCTGCCTTTGCTGTTTTCTGTCACTTGTGTGCAGTATCTGCCAATGAATAAGGAAGATGTATCAAGAGAAAGAGTCCTCCTTTGAACCAAGCAAAACTTCACTGGAATACACACTTCCAGAGGTTCAGCAAGAAGATATTATTCTTGTAATGCCTATGGGTACTATGAGAAACTTTAGTTTCTCAGGGACGACTGGGCACACAGTCAATCTGCTAGTTTGTCCCAGCAGTCCTGGTGTAGAGTGGTGAAGAGTAGGACTCTGAAGACCAAAATATTCATGCATGCTGTTTATATGAAAGTAGAGCTGCTGCACCATGCTGACAGAGGAGTCTGTGAGGAGGGAAATTCTGCCTTCAGACCGCAGTCTGGGTCAAGCAGCTCCCTGAGCCACTGCAGCAAGCAAGCTTGCATTAAGCATAAAGTCCTCTTGGACAGGGTGTTAGATAGCTCCGGTCAGCTTACCAGGTCCGCCCATTAAAAGTTACCTTATGGTGCTGAGAGTCATGATGAGTCCATGAATGTGTGGCCAGGCCAGGAATTGCCAAAGGCATTGCTGTGCCATACCAAGAGGTATGTCTGGGTGGCCATGCACCTTATCGCCCAGCCCCGCATCAGCTGAAGCTGAAACTTTTGAAGTAGGCTGGACTCCAAGTGACACAGCCCCATATCCTTGCAGTGAAAGAAAGTCTGAACATTAAGGATTGTGGCTAACTTTCTTAGAATAATCCAAAACATCTGGCCAGAGATATTTAAGTGGCCCAGAAAGACATAGTTTTGGAATATCTTAAAAAGAAGTACCCAAACCCCTCAAACTTTTTAATCCATTAACCTGGCTTCCCTTAATCGCCTTTACTTCAGTCACTTTCTTCCATGAATATACTTAAATATCATGAAGTCTAACATCAAGAAAGGGAAGAGCAGAAACGTATTCCAAGGTGACCTACTACAAACAGCAATATTAATTTCTTAAGCACAATTTTCAAGCATGTCATAGGCCAAATGTTGCTGACATAAGGCCTGCAAATAATTACAGGCTGCAGTCAGATTCGTAAAAATAAAAGTATGTTCATGAACAATTCATTTACTTAATTGTTGCTCTACATAGCTTGTATATGGGACAAATGGCAGTAGCAAATGTATAGTTCATGTGCTTCTTAAGAGGTAGTGGCTTCCTTCAGCAGTAACGAGAATATCTTGACTGCTGGTGAACATGAGAAGACAGTGTGGCCAAATTAACAGTGAGAATGTGTTTCATAAATGTAGTACTGAACCTACTACAATATTGGTATTTGACTAAATTCTTTCCTTGGCTAATAATCAGACACATAATTATAAGAGCGGTCAGGTCAATTCAAAGTCCTCCAGTATGTTCAGGTGCATGTAATTTCTTCATTGTCTTATTTCATCTGGTTATCAAGCAAGTGTTGCATTCTCCTGAAGGGAAGCAGCACTAAGAAAAGGTGTGGTAGATTTTGGTATACAAACAGCCCTTTAACTCATCTATGTTTGGGTCTTTTTAATAATTAAATATCTGTGTAATTCTTAACTACTTATACTTTATTGAGATTAACTATTACTGTTCGAAACTAATATTCAATATGCACATCTGGAAAACAACAGAGAGGCTAGTAAAATTGACTGCAAATCTAATATTCCTATAGCTAGCACAGCCTTAAGCTAAAAAGCAGTTAACATGCTGGAATCAGACAGCTCCTCTGCTTCCTCAAGAGTCTCTAGCTCTGCATTATAAAAAACTGTATTTTCAAAAGCTTTGCTGAAAAGAGCAATCAGTGTTTTTCTATTTAAAAAGCAAGGGAATAATCCTATTCATCTTTCGTCTGAAAACTTCCTAGGAAATTTTGGGGAGTGCCTTGGATGAGGACCCTTCCACATCTTCATTCTACCAATGCACCTAGCCTTTGAGTTCAGTGGTGCACGGTCCTGCAGACACCTCTGTGTTTCTGCACAAACCCTTAGAAAGCTTTCATTTAAGTTGGTTTCCAAAATTGGCCTTGCTGACTGTAGCTGGTAGACAGCATGTGAGGTGTTTCCATTCTTTATATTTAACCTGGCTTTTGTCCCTCTGTTGTGTTGCTAACTGCAGCAGAAGGCACTAGTGAATAATGAGTGCTGAGAGGGGTAGAGTGTCTTAGAGTTTAAGATGCAATATCTTCACACAGATAATGAAAATTACTCTGTTGACAGGGATTACAACTTTGAGCAGTGACCTTATGTCATCTGAGTCAGTTTAAGATGCAGTTGTATAAAAGACTGCTTTAAATATAACCCCATGTTACCTGTGGAGGGGTTTTTTGGTTGCTGAACAATGATGATGAGGAGAAGCTTTGTGAAAGTAGCATGTGTTGCCAATATTTTTACACATAATAAGTGCTAGTTCAGCTTGTGGGTTGTTTCGTTTTCTATTCTTTCCTGAGGCAGCTTCTCAGCTTGCTGGAAAGCTATGTTTGTCTTCTTGGTCAGGAAATAACCATGATTCCATCTTTTCTAGGACTAATGTCATGGGGGTTGAGTGGGGTGTGTAAAACAATGAGGTAGCATGGTGTATGGGGGCGGGGGGGAATATTGTGATTTTTACTAGCAATTAGCAATATAACAAAGAACAAGAGAAAGCCTAAAATGTTTGCTCAGTAACATGACTGGTCTGTTGGGTTTTTTCACTGGAGCCCCAGGAGTTAAGTATGTAGCTCCTAATGAAAGCCTATTGGGTTTAGGCACCCTTAAGTCTTCATTGTATCTCTTGGAATTAGAAAGTGGATGTGTGTAGCACATAGTCCCAGCCTGCTTTGCCTCATTGTAATTCCTACAATACTTGGTTCCTTATCTTTAACCCATTTCTGAAATCGATGGTGTCAAGCCTCTCTGGCTTCACATAATCTAATATGTTTTAAAAAATGATTTTTCTTGCCATCTTATTCTTTCTACCTCACTTCTGCATCTTCCATCGACTTTAATTAAGCTTTCCTGGGGCTTGTGACCTTGTTGAGCTTTTAAAAATAAAGTGGACTGACTTGCAAGGTGATTTTTCCCAATCTTTTTATAGTCCTGCTGGAAATTCACTTTGTGTGATGTTTGAAAATATAGGCTGTTCATTTGGGTTCATCATATGTGCACAGAGTGGCAACAAGGAGAAACCTCAGCCTTCTAATTATTACATTGTAGTAAATAGTTCATTTCTCTATAATTTATGCTTTGACTTTAGGACCTAACTATACACTGTTGTTTTTTAAAAGAAAGATAGAAAAGATTTGTTCTTTCAGGCAGGAGTATTGAAAGAAAACCTTTTTTAAAAAAGAGTGCAGAGTAAAAGATGTGTAGAAATGCCTAACAGATTCTCAGCATGCTTGTTATCTTCCTTACCATTTTTTCCCAATCTCAGAATAGATGGGTAGAAGTAGATGACTCTTCCTCATTCCATTTATAATTGCATTTGACTGGCTTCCATCAAAGGTCTGAATAGTAGCTCTTGTCCTGATTTTCACTGCTATGGAATCTACATATAAACCACTACATACTGTCATACTCTGGAAGGCTGAATACAAAATATCCCTAAAGCTGACATTATAGGTACTAGATCTACAGAGAGAGTCTTACATACATAATGACTAAATGGGGCTAAAACTTGAAAGGATTTTTTTTGTTTGTTAGCTTGGTCCATTCTTTCTTACTTGGAATCATTCTTTTTGTTAGCTTCTGCGCCTTGTGGATGGTAAGTAGTGCACAACCCCATACAGAGCTTTATGCAGCTCTATAATTACTTGCCTTTGCAGAGGCTTCTCTTCCTGCATTCATCAGGGAGCTGGAGGAGTTAGCAGAGTGCGGGTGACCTGCCCAATCCTGGCCCTTTAGTAAAAAATCACATCACGCTGGAGCACCCACTCAGGTTAAGTAATGAAGGTAGTATTAGATGTGACTGCACACACAGAGCAAACTCATAATAGGGGGTGGGGGAAAGCTTCTATAGGTATTATATAATGTAGTAAGTAACACAATAGAAATCTTAGTAAAGGCTGGCATTTTAGTATTAGGTTGAAGTAAATATTATGGTGAAGACTACAGTGTGTTCTGACCTAATGACCTATAAGAAGTCCTCATTTGTTTTTGCTAGGAATGTACTTCAGGTTAGTCATTACTTGTTAAGACAGTAAGCTCCTTTCTTTTGAAGAAAAGCAATCTCTTCAAAGAGATTATGCTCAGAGTTAGCAAAGACTAAACCTTGAATTAACCATGACTATCTGACATACTGCTAAATTTATCAGTCCTTCTTGATATGGTGCATTGAAAACTCTCCTAATTCCTAGTATTCCTCAAGCCATATTCTAGCACGATGTAGTTTCTACTGCAGACAAGGCCTTTAAACGAGGTTTGTGAACATCAGATTTGTTTTATTCAGATGCCTTAGTATATAGCCCAGCAAACTGCATCAGATCCTTGCAGCAGTATTGAATATTTTGGTTTTAGAACCAGAAACAGTATATCAGTTGAGCAAAGTGTGATCCCTTCCTAACACAGCTGGAATGCTTTTGGAATGCAAGAGCTCTGCACAGGTGTATACTGTGCTTGGAATGAGCTTGGATGTCTCCAATGTACTGCTGCAGTGCTCTTTATGGACATAGTCTCACTCAATAAGAGGGAATGACTCACCGCCATGAACTTAGACACATGACTTAATATGGTACTAGATCAAGGCATAACCCTGATTTTAAAGAGCATCAATTTAGTAATTCAGGTCAAATTTAATGTAAGGTATTAACAGTGTCATAAAATTATTAACAGCAACTCCTTGCCATTTATGAAAAATGAATGTTTCAAACAGCTATGACATTAAAGTCATACCAGCTTTATTTCTTTTCTCTTTTTAATCCTCTAAGGTCAGTCTATTGTTGCTGTTGTATTTAAGAGAAAAGTTAGAAAAAGAATGCTGAGAGCAGACAGGTTGCAAATTAATTTTCATGTGCACTTTTTCCCCATGAAGCACTTCTTGGTATTTAAAAATGCATTTGAATTTTTTTCTGCTCCACTTTTGCAGCTTCCACTAAGACTGCAAGCCTTGAGGCTTTTAGACAGACTTGTCTCAAAAGATATGAGATGATGAAGGAATAGGAGAGCCACTCCTCAGAAAAGCCTGGACCTTTGGGCAATACGGATACTGCCTTTAGAACTGGAGAGGCACTATACGTTGTTCCATCTGTGTGGTGGCATGAAGTGCATCCTTTTGCCTGATACTATTGCTGTCAGAGTCTGTTGCATTCTGCACAGACATTCTGCTCTTAAGAAACAAATATCTTTTTTTCATAAGGCTTGAAGGCAATCTCTTAAATGTCTGAGCATAGATAGATGTTTGATTTAACAAATCTGATAGATAAGGGCGAGGCTTTTTTTGTCATAATCTGGAATAGGTACAGTATCGCAAGAAACTCTCAGGCAATTTTATTTTGGTATCTGAAACTCAGCATCTCTTAAACAACTTAAAGATAAATTACCACTTTTTACAGTCCCCTTTGGAATCCATATTTAGTCAACAGCATTTAGTATTACGTTTAAAAGAATTCCTTGCTCCCTGTCCTGTTTGTACTAGTTAGCATTCATGGAGGATAGACTTATCAGCCTGATTTTCAAGCTGTATTTGCAGGGATGTTTTGGAAATTTCCTTTTCTCTAACAGCTAGATGCAGACCAATTTATAAGGTTTATGCTTCAAGTGCCTTAAATTTATTCTACATTAGAGTGGCTGCTCAAGGTATATTATAGCAGAAGCTCAGACCCATTCTAGGCTTGCCTAATAAGTTTTAAAATAGTTATTTACAATTAAAAAATATGGAGTATTTTTATTGATAAATAGATCCTGGGTTAGGGGTAGACTCCCTGAATGTGGTGCTGCTTTATCAGCCAGCATTCTGAATCTGGAAGAACTGGCAATCATGTGTTCTGCCCCCTTTGATTACAGAGCAGAGCAGCATGAGAGAAAAGGGCCAATGTCATTTGCTGTGTTGGCTATCTTACAGCAGGTATCCTGGGTTTAGTTTGATTGTTCTGATACTTGTCATATAGTACACTTACCCTCCAGATTTGCACAGGCTAAAATATTTATTAAACCAAATCTTTGGCATTTTAACTATTTCCGTTTGATGTAAATTAGAAGTTCATTACAAAATTCCTATGCAAAATTGCATAAATGGGGATGAGGATGTGAAGTGACATTCCTCTAGATTTTTAGACCTCTAATGTGGAAATGATCCGTATTTTCAGCTATAAAGAATAATACGCTTAACGCAAGGAGATACATGAATCATTTTGCTTTTATCATATCTTATGATAAAATAGCTTGACTTTTCAATATATATAAATTTTTCATGTTAATAGTTGGTGAATTTCCTTTTAGTTTCAAATATGAACTGAGCCATTTTTTCTTGTCGTACTGTTTATTCCTTAGATCAAAAATTTATCTTGCTTTCACTTTTATTTCAAATATGTTCTTAAACATTTGTCTGACTGAAACATGGTTATGATTCAGTGCATAGATAGTGCATTTGAAATAGTCCCAACAAAACTTGACGCTGAAGCTTCCCATCTGGAGGACAGCTGCTCATAAGAGAACACATAGATAGGAATTAAACTTAAGGTGGCTGACAACTAACATTCTCCAGGTCAACTTCAACTTCAAAGTGGGTTTCTGTTCACATTTTATTGTTATTCTGACTTTGTGGGTCTAGATCATGGACTTTATATGGTGGATGCTTCTGAAGGCTTTGAGAAATCCATCAGTGTTGCTCTGGATTCATTACCTCTCCTGACATAATGTCTGATAAATAGAATGCTCTTCATAGTTAGTTCTTGTCTTTGCTATACTGACCACGTACATAAGAAGGAAAGTCCTGCGATTCTGAAGCAATTCATGGCTGAGCATGCATTCAAGATGATACATGCATATGAAGAACACCTGAAAATTTGCTTTTATAGCCCATCTAATCAACATCAGTAACTGAGGAAAAAGAGATTCTGTATCTAGACACACAAGGATGCATAGCTGTTATGCTACAATAATTTTTAAGGCAAAGTACACAGCAACTTGAAAGATCGTAATTCATTCTTTAGAGCTTCCTGTCTTCCTCTCTGACTCTCGAGTTGTTGTGATCAACTTGTCACAGCTATGTTACTTTGAAGAAAGTTTTCCCTGTGACAGCCAAATATGTGTGTTGCATGAGTATGTATACATGCCTTAAATCATTATTATATAACACATCCTCAGGCACTACTGAATCTATTTGCAGAGTATCTGGACTTTTTGCATTTTAATAAACCACCTATGACCAAAATATCTGAGAAGACCCCTACTGCTGGAACAGCCTCTGTTATGTGTTCCTAAGGCTCTCCTGGGTAAAAGATTAAATGGGTTTAGAACAACCAACTAAGACCACCAAGGTGAGAGACAAAGCAAAGAGAGGTGGTCTCAAGGAAGAGAAGACTGAATAGTTACAGTATGGTGAGCTGAAGTGCTGCTAAACATGGAGGGCCAGAATCACTCCAGCTGTGGCAACTGAATCCAACTCCTGCAGCTTGTTCTGCCAGGTGTGTTATTTAATTGGTATTTGGATGCTGACAGCAGGCCTTGACAATGACGAGTTCAGTTACGGTAGGTGTTGGATAGTGCATGAAGATTCAGGCCATTTCCGAACAGCCTATGAGCTAAACAAAACAGTTGAGTTATCCCATTTTATAATAATCATTAGGAAGTAACTGCCCAAATAGTTTTATGGATCTGTTTCAGCATGCCTATAAAGGTCAGAGGGGTTTCTGGGGGCCACGAAGAACTGAGCCCACTGGCTCCTGCCAATGGCCTACTGACTGATTTGTTGACTGGAGTGCAGGCATCGCTTCAGCTGCTCTCATTCCTCGGAGAGTGTGAAAAGGGAATGATGACTTTCGTACTTGCTGACATTTTAAAAAGTACATGAATATTTTTGGTACACGAAGGAAAAGAGTACAGGAATCTCTTCAGCACTGCTTATGAGTAAAGGATGCCAGGCAGGTAACTTTCTGCCCAGTAATGCTCCTTCATGTTTTGATCATTTGGCACACTACAGAGATATATACTAAACTTTCACTACAGTCGGTGCCACCGTCACCCACTTTGAGTGAGCAGGATTGTAATTTGCTGTCAATTTGCTGATAAACTGTCTGTTATGACTAAGAATCAGCTATTGTCTATTATAGTAATCTCATACATTTAAAAGATACAACGGAAATAAAAATGTTTCAATATGACAAAAAGAACAGCATAGGAAAATTTCAAGTTATTAAAATATCATTAAAATTCAACACCTATCAGCCCTGCCAATGGGCAGAGGAATTCTAGAAGCAGATTTGTCTCGGAGCCTTAAAATATTACTAATGAGAATAATTTAAAGGTCTAAAAAAATTATTTGCACCTTCTTATTTCTCCCTGACCATGCTTTACATGTCCACAGGCATCTTCTATTTTAGTAGAAGTATGATGCTATGACTATCTCACATGGAAAAACTGTTCATATAAAAAAATTAAAAGGAGTGAAATAAAAATGGAGAACAGAGGAAGAAATGCTCAGAGTGATTCAAAGGAACGTGTGTGTAGCCTTCATACTGGAAATGTTCATGTTCTGTTTGTTTGTTTAAATTTTTTTCTTTCCAGCTCTGTTGATGATGAAAGCTTCTCTCTTCCTGTGTTAATATAATTAAGGAATTGTAAAGTGCAAAGTTTTATGGTTTTATTTTTCTGAAGTGACTTTTTCTACTTTTATCTCTTCTTGTTGGAAAAAACCTACCTGAAATACAAAGTGTAATTAAGGGCAAAGATTGACTTTTCAGAGGATCTTGGGGCAAATTTATCTTGTCAATGTTAGGGGAAGTTAAACAGCTATGGCAAAAAAATTGCTTATGACAAAATTTCCCCTTTCTAGTAATGTATTAAATGCTTCTGCTGATGTCTTTGCTCTTTTAAGTACCACCACTATTATATTAGAGTCAGTGACTGGGTGTACTTGGTACTTTGTCCCTGGCTGAGCTTGCTCGATCTTTCTTTTACTCTCCAGCTCTTACCGTGGTGGTAGTTCACATCAATATATATTCCTACATTTCAATATGCTCAATAAGGAATATAAATATCTCTCTCTTAGCAAACCTGCTGTGGATAAGTATTTGGACCAGTGTATTTCTCTGAGATTTGGTGCTTACTTCAAGGAAGCTATATCCAGCCCTGTTCAAAAGATATAGCCGATGTTTTCTGAGCTCAGGATGAGTTGTCTTAGTAAAGAAGTCCTTGCTCACATGGGGTTTTTTTGTTAATGGGAACAGGTGTATTGGGTCAGGAAATATTCTCATTTCAGACACCTGAAAGGAAACTCCAGCTGTCAATATGCAGTTGAAATGTGAGACAGGCCATCTTGTCATATAAGAGGCAATTGAGGTTTACTGACTGATAGCACCTGAACAGGCAATGAATACTGCTTAACACTTTTGAAGGCTGACCATTCGAGATCTGTCCTTCAAGGATGCCTTTTTGCTCCTGCTCCACTTACACTTGCTTAAGGGGGGGGGGAAGACAAAACAAAAGGCCCATAACAGCTTTCTGGTTGATAGCATGGATTCAGGGGAGCTTGTTATAGTAAACAGATATTACTTTCCAATACCTCTACAATAAAATTTTGCTGTCAGCAAGAATCTATATTTTTACTGAAAAATAAACCATGATTGTTTAGCCAGATGTATTACAGATGTATAACCTTGGAGTGTGACTGGGGAAGAACACATGGCTAGTAAAAAAATAAATTTTTAAGTTAAATGTATTCGTTGCCAGTTGATATTGTGAAATGTATATTGGCTTTTGCAAAACGAAAACACTGAAATTTGCCTAACTACTGCATGAGCTATGTCCTGACTACCACTAAATTAGGCCTTAACGCGGGAAATGTGTAACTGATATATCTTAGATGTCAATTGTATTTTATAGTTTGTAAGCAATAACTAGGTACAAGCAG
>JAVJGG010000031.1:19405881-19432187 GCA_035590195.1 Aviceda cuculoides
GCATCCAGTGCTGTTTGCCTTTGTTCTATAATAAACTTATAAAATTCATGAAATTAAGCGTGAGTGCATTTCTCACAAATTGGTGACCCCGACGTGATCACCTTGTCTGCAGGGGGCTCCGGAGGACCATGAACGGGAGGTGCTCCGCTGATTTCAGTGGCTCGGGAGAGGACCCTCAGAAGCCCCTCAGAATACAGGTGAAATTTTCAGCTGTATTATAAAGCAAAGGCAAGGATGGAGCCACGGTCGCCCGTAATTCTTGTGCACGAAGACCCGAGTAAGGAAAGGACTGTAAGTATTATTCAGGCGGGTGGGATTGAGGTCGGTGAGTGTGTGTGACTGAGACGTGGGACGGAAGGTCTCCGGACCTATGAAGTGAGAGCGGAGCCCTTATAACCGCGTTTCCAATCTCCCGCGAGGGACTTGGCTGGTGAAGGGGCGAAGTGAGTGGACTGGAGAGAAAGGACCTCGGGAACATGGGACAAGGGTCAAGTAGACAGACAGGTCCCAGGAAGAAAGAGAGCAAAAAGGTACCTACGGAGATACCCCCAGACAGTCCTCTGGGGATTAAATTATCTAATTGGAATAGTAGTCCCTGCACTAAGGGGAAAGACAAAATAAAGATGATACATTATTCTATGGTGAAGTGGACTAAAGAGAAAATTAGACATGATAATTTGTTTTGGCCCCTATATGGGTCCTTTGAGGGGTGGATACGTCAGGCTTTAAATGTTTATGTAAATAGTAAGAAGCCCCTCGATCCAGAAGAAAGTGAATATGCCTCATGCTGGAAAGGGGAAATAAGGCCAACTGGGGCTAATATATTAAACTTAAAGAACAACAGGAGGCAGATCACTCTTAATGATGGAACCCATTAGACCAGTTACCTCTTTCATATAACCCAGTCCCAGGGGTACCTCCACAAGAGAAAGAGGCAGATGATGCCACCCCAGAGAATATGGGGGCAAGTGATGAAGGAAGATCCCGAGGTGGGAGGGGAAGGAGGGTACCCCACATGACACCTACACAAGCCAGGGGATGAACTGCTAACCTAATGGTAATAGGAGAGGTTGGTAGCTTGGAAGAGGGACCCCCTAAAATGGATGTGGCCCTATTTCCATTGCGGGAAGTTCCTTTGAGGGGGGCACAAGGGGGTATTGTATTTGTCAACACCCCACTAACTTCCATGGAAGTGCAAAATTTAAAGAAAAAGATAAAAAGTCAATTTTCTACACACCTGTAATGAGTTACTATGCAAGCCATCTACCACAGTGGCAAGCAGCATGGCATCCCCCCTTTTTTTTTAATTTTAGAATAATAGAAATGTAAGTACCACCTATTTAAGTGCAAGAGCTTCTTGCCTTTCTAAAACTCTGGCAACATTCTGAGTCATCAGAGAGCATCAAGGGAGATGGTTCCAAACTAAGTCTCTTGCTTCACTCATGTGTTCAAGGTTCTTTGAATGCTGTCTCCTCTATCTTTCCTGATGTGCTCTAATTTTGCACGAAAATGTTTAGTAGAATAGAAAGCTTTGAGGATTATTGATAGAGCGTCATAGTGTTGTGGGTTCCTGTAACCATGCCATGGGTTAATAAAAGAGAAGTCAGTGAGTTACAGAAACTTTGTGCCCTGTTTTTAAACTTCAAGCATAATGTGAATACTTATTGATTCCAAAAAGATACTGTGAGGCTTCCTTAAAAAATATTGCCTTTTGCAGGAATAGAACTAAATCTTATCAGTGAAGCATGTATTAGCTAAAAGCTAGATGTTGATTTGAAGTCAATAGCAACAGTAAATTTTATTGAAGGGATTCTTCATATCATTTAGTAAAACGCTGAGGTTTTCTTTTATTAATATTTTGTAGGTTCGTGAGTTACTGCTACTTATTATCCATTCTGCTTTTTTGCCCATTCTGCTTTCTGTATCTAGGTTCTGGCAGTTCATCAAAAGTAGCAGAAAAATTCCAGTAAAAGAGTCCTTTTACATTTTGTACATACAGTATATGAAACAAAAGACATTCCTGTAGCTTAATGATCTTGTATGGGAGCAATCTTGAATGAAATGGTTAGTATTTTTGTTTGCTTTTGCTTTTCAAATATGGACAATCTGCAGCTGGCCTGATACCTAGTGGTAGGTTAGTGGCAAGTTAAAGGTAAATCTGTCAGCTGAGAGCAGATAACCATCCTGCATTGATCTAGTTGAGGAACTAGCTTCAGCAGCACTGTGCCAAGGATGCTGCCACAAATGAAGTGAAAAATGCTGGCAACCATGGTGTTCCCGTTAATTGTCCTGATAATGATACTGGAAATTGTGATCCTCATTGTGGAAGTGATTAATCTGCATTCAAAGGGTCTGCACCTGCTTTTATTGAATTCAGAGGCAGCTCTGAAAGGGGTTAAAGTTAGCTGCTAACAGTATATTTGCAATATAGCAGGAGTGAGTACACTTTTATCCACCCCCCTCCTCCCTTTTTTTTTAACAGCAATTAATTTCAGCAATTACTCTTTCTCCTTTCTGGTTTATTGCTTGGATACCACTAAGACCACCTTTGCATCAGTGTTGTAATAGTAGTACCAGTTTAATTGGAGGCTTAGCACAGAGCACCCACAAACCCTACTGATTACTGACATGCGTGGTACTACTGGAGCATGAATGATATAGGGAGGGGGAATTTTAAGGCTAGAGCTGCCAAAAGGAGTATTTGTGAAGCCATCTCAGGATGCCTGTTCCCAGCAAGCAGAGCTGAATCACAAATATGCAGCTTCTATATAACTTGAGCATCATTTTCAGTGAGTTAGTATTCCTGTGACAGAGTCATACCTCTGTTCAGCTCACAGTCTGAGATGATCAGCTGGGATCTGAAAGCTTCACAAGTGCATGAATTCAGGGCTGACCCTGCCACAAGCCGGATGAGAAACACTGCATTTCCATTTGGATTGAACTCCACACCACTGTGGCTTCCAGACTAGAGCTGGCTTGTTTCATGTTGATTTAGAGGACAAGCCACTAGAATTAGTACCCCTGGAGAAATGAGTTCTGCTGACTGATCTCCCTGGTTAAAGTGGGGATAACATTACGCAGTGTGTTAAAGATACAAAGCATTTTAAAAAATGAATGGTGTGTTCAATGAAAAGCAGTAAAAAAAACCCCAAACTTTTCTTCTATCATTTGTTATACTATCTAGGGTGCTGTAACTGAAAGAATATTTACTTTTTGCTGTTGTATGAAGTAAAAAGGGTTATACTTACTTATTTTTATCCAACTTTTAATTAAATTTTTATATAAAAATGACTGGGACAAGCAAGTGGTAAAAAAATTTTACTCATAATGGTCAGAGACCCATTTTAAAGTTTTCATTCTTTCTTGACAGTATGCAGTGTGTAGAAAAATCTAGGCATACTAGTATTTTCACATTGTTCCAAAGGCTTTTAAGGTCAGAATAGATTATTCTGATCAGAACTTGACCTCCTGTCTGTAGCATGTGCCACAAAACTTAACTTGTTATAGGAGTTTCGTTTTCTTCTTGCTGCCTTTAGCTTACCCTGAATATTCAAGATCTGACAGACTTCAAGGAAAATATGCTGGAATTTAGAAAACATACCCATCAGATTGAATGGGTAGATAGTCTGATTATAATATGATATTTTCAGGTGAATCAATCACCACAGTATTGGGTTTTTTTAGTGTTTATATGTGCACATACTTCCTGCTCATCCTGAGTGATTAAACACTTACCGAGAATGGCTTACCTTCTCATAGACCTTACTAATCTAATTACTGCAGTGGATTAATTCACCTTTCTGAAGGTGTTTTTTTGCACAGCTAAGGTTTTTCACCTGAGGCCATATTGGGCTTTAAAGACATCCATCACTGGCCTTACAGTACACAAAATGCACAACCAAAAATTGTTATTTTCATATCAGAAGGGAGGATATATAGCAAAGATTAGGCAGTCACCATCACCAGCTTCCGTTTTTTCATTACTTCCCCAGTTGTCTGAAAAAAAAAAAACCCAAGCTAAAACGCCTCACCCCAAAAAGCAGGCAATACTCATTTTACAGATAGCATATAGATAGTATTTTGACTAGGTGAAGGATTGCACTTGAGATCATCTTATTCCAGTAGTTTGTAAAGCCGCCACTACTACCACTAGTTATTTTATAATGTTGCTTATATTTTAGAGCTTCCTGTCCCAAAAGGTTTGGGGGAACATCTAAGAAGAAATTAAGTATTAAGTCAAGTTAGGTAAAAGGAGACTCTCCTCTTACTTATTTATCATTCTCTTCAGTCTTTAATGTTCTCAGTATGGGGAAAAACATACCATTTGGGCACACCTTTATTATATATTCAGGTCTACCTCAGGGACTTGTCTGTAATGGAACATATCATGAGAGTAAAATGTGTCAAGCACCCTCAGCCAAAAGCACGGCATAAACACAAGTAGATGAATTACCTCTTGGCCAATTATGCTGACACCTGAGGAAAAGTGGCAAGATTATCAGGCTGGTTTTGACAGCATTAGCATAGATTGAAATCTTTTATGTCTACTTAGGGCCTACAGCAGAGATGACCCAGTTAAGAGGAGTGCAGAAGTCAAACGATACTAGTGCTTCACATTCCACGTGAGGAAAACAAGCAGATCCCCTTAACTAATCATGTTAGCACTGCTGGCAGCCTTCACCGTACCTCGAGGATTTTCCAGCTTTGTTGCTATGCCAGTGGGGTTGTGGGGGGGGGTTGGTGATAGCATGTGCATCAGGCTCTCCTTTGGCTTGTTGAGAGCGTGGTGGATTACTCTCACAATTTCATGTTTCATCTGCACTTGCAGAGAACTTCTCCAACAGCTATAGCTGCTATTTTTAAGCAGCCAAAAGGAACCGATTTATCTGTCAGTGAAGGAGAATGTGCTTTGCAAAGCAGTAAGCTATGTATCTAGGTCACACACTGTATGGTGTGAGGCAACTGTGTGCAGTTCAGAAGGAATTAGACAGCTATCGAATGTTGTTTTTTGGGGGAAGGAAAAAAAGAATCCTCAAACAGTGGGGAAGGAGTCATCTCTGGGATAAAAATCACCATATGCTAAGCTTTTCTTTGCTACAAGCTAGACAGCTGTACTTTAAAGACTGTCTAGAGGAATAAAGTAGATCGGTCTCTTTATTCCACAATTTTTAATGAAAAAGGAAAAGCAAGCACTTTTTCATTGGTTGAAGGTTTATTCTGGACATCAATAACAGGAACAGGTACCTGTAAACCCTTTTCTTAAAGCATCCTAGCCTGCTAAAACTTAATGTAATTTTAAAATCATTGGAGCGGGGGAGCATTTTCATTATAAAAGCAACCTAGCCTAGCATTCTTTTGGGTAAGAGAGGGACAGAAAAGCAGTCTTTACCTCTCCTGTGATTCCGAGACAGGCAAGCTTGTTAGCTCTACCATTGGTCTCAAACAGCTTAATTGGAAAATGAATTCACTAACCATTGGCTGTACCAGCTCATGAAGGGGAGAGTTGTGTCCCTCAGCTTCCATGAGGCTCCCACCTTGAAAACAGCTGCCATGAAAACTGCAGCTCAGGTAGCTGGGGAGGCTCCGGGCTCTTCTGGAGAGTGGAAAGAGGCTGAGTTGTACTGAGAACAGTGGTGAGGGAAGTTTCCCAAGCTCAGAAAAACACAAGCAAGTTCAGCCCAGGAGCCCAGTGAGAAATCAGAAGACACTGGGGGATTGCTGCCTGAGACCATGGTCTTAGGCTTGAACCTGCCCCTCAGAGAAGGTGGCAGGACTAGTTTCTACTCCTTTGACAATGTAATCCTTTACTGGAGAGAAAAATTTCTTTCTTTTATGTAACTATGAAGTCCAGGCAGATCAGAAATGGGCCTGGATCAGGATCAATCAGTACTGCTGTTATCCTTCAGATAACATGCTGCTGATATTCCTAAATTAAATTTTAGGCTGGTAGCTTCGAAATGACAAGAAATTCCATCCTGTCTCTTTGTTTTGCTGAGGACCTGCTGATTAGGTATTTGTTGATGTGGATTGACCAGGGTTAGATGGTGAAGTAGAGCTAGTGGATCTTTGGTGGCAGGTACATGTGCAAGACAAAGCAGCAGCAGACAGACCTCATGACTTTACCTTTCAGGATCTTCCAACAGTGTGGCAGCAGTGGCAGCATTGACATGGTCAGAGCACAACTATCTATCTGAAGACAGAAGGACAAGACAAGGAACACTAAGCTTCAGAAGCTGATGAAGTCCCATCAGTGTGCCATCCTTGCCTGGCATGGTCAGGGCTGGTGAACCCCGGTCACCACTCACTGGGGAGGAATATGTGGCTCATGCCAGCAGCTCTCCAATGGGTGGGTAGAAACAGAACAGAACATGGCATAAGAAAAAAGTGTAACAACCACTGCCTTAAGAAGAATTAAAAATGTCCATGGATTGTTGCATTATATTGTTTTCCAATTTTTCTTCCTAATTTTTTTTAGTATGGCAGATTATTGTAAGTTTTTACCTTGTATGGTACCCCAATACAAAATGCTTTAATACAAAAGACATAATCATTGGATCATGGCTGCTTTGGATATTTGTTTCCTTTAGTATTTTTGAGTTAAACTATCCAACTGCCTTGGATAGAAGTGAGTTGGAAAAGGTAGGAGTTTTATTTATTGTTTCATATGAGCTCATCAGACTAGATTTAGGCTAATTGGTCTATGTAAAAATAAAAACCCAAACCAAAAAGAACCAACCAAAACCAACACACACCCTCCCCCAGACAAACCCACAGAACCGTGAGAAGTCCTGCATAATTCTTTTCAGGAACTCATTTTCATTTTTTTTCTTATGATGGTGAAATGGAAGTGAACTAAACGTAGCAGCTGCAAACTAAAAACTGCATTTCCTATATTCAAGGCAGGTACAAGATAGCAATATCTGTCTTTTCAGTGCTTTGCTAGGAAACTGCTCTTTTTTCCCTTCTCCTTCCCTCCCCCCAGTCCCTGGTCAATCTAGCTGCCTTGTGGCTGGCAAGAGCACTAACATGTGGCATTGTTGTGTCAGCCTGTTGGTTCTGAAGAAGCTCATTAGCTACCACTTTGTTCCCCAAATACACTCACATTCTGTACTTTATTATACCCTCATAATGAAGTGTTCCCCTGAACTGAAGCTCCCTTTTTTTGCAAGGCTTAGCTTTCTGAATGTAGTCCAAGGCTCATTAACACCATTTAGTTCTGCAAGGGGTTGTAATCTAGTCAAGGACAAGACAGATTAAGTCAACTTAATGTCTACCTAACATTACACAAAAGTGTCTCTATTGAGGTGCCTATTACATTCTCATATGTTTTCCAAGATCAAGTATATAAATACAATTTAAAAGGTACAACCTTGTTTTGCCACCCCAAATTCACCATTGTAGTACCTGTTGTGCAATCGTTTAAAGGGTAGTAAGATATGCTCAATGGATTGAGAAGACAGTATCTGATTTGCATGTTTTTGAATATCAGACAGTGTTATGGGGTTTGGGTAGTTCTACTTCTGAGTTTAGTGTGCCAGGAGAATTAAGGCTTA
Organism: Aviceda cuculoides; assembly: GCA_035590195.1. NCBI lineage: Eukaryota > Metazoa > Chordata > Aves > Accipitriformes > Accipitridae > Aviceda > Aviceda cuculoides. The sequence goes on from JAVJGG010000031.1 coordinate 19,413,435, forward strand.
ATGTAAGGATGATTCTATTCCATTATTTGACATGAAATACATTAAATACGGTATGTAATTTGTTTGTATTTTGGTAATTTGCTATTACTGAATGTGCAAAAAAGGGAGATGATGGCATATATACAATTCACAAATAGGACTTTTTCTTTTTCTTTTTCTTTTTGTGGAGACCTAAGACCACTGCTATGACATTTATAAAAATAGATGATATAACGTGCTAACAAATGCATGTACAGGGCTTCAAGTTGAAAAAACTTGCTTTGGATTCTTAGGCATTTGTGAGCATGCAGCATTTCAACTCATATACTCTGATCCAGACAAATGTCCTCATGATGTTCAAGAAAAGAAGGATTTACGCCCCATTTTTCTGAGGGTGAAACATTGTACCCCTGGCATATTGCAGGTCTCCAAAATAACTCAGGCCTCCTTTAAGGGATTCAAGCACCTCATTTTCATAACCTTTTACATTTGCCTCAGTAAAACTCTATGCTGGAGTCAGCATGTAGAACAGCTTGCATGGACAACTTCACATCTTTCCACTGCTAAAAGTGCAGAAATGTAGAAATATCCATCTGGCAGTATGCATTGAAACCTAGTGGCCAGTTCTGTTGCTGAGAATTTAAAAGCTATAGCGAAGGTTAACCAGTACTTTTTAAATATTACATTCAGATTTTGAAGGTCATATAGTGTAAAATATTGTTTCATTAAGGCACTTTTTGCATTCATATTGTATGTGAGGTAGAAATTGAAAGTCTTTTCTGAACCTGGACTTAATGGTTTCTTTTAATAAAGGTTGGTAAATTCACAGGGTATGACATCAATCTGGAGTCAACCCTTAAATCTGCCTTGGGGGCTTAGTATAAAACTTTCCCTTTCATCATGGCCATGATTTTTATTTAAAAAAATAACATGATGTCTACTCTGCAAAAGTGTAATGACTTTAAGCAGGTATCTGAAAGCTTCTGTACTATTCTAGCAATATTAGTTGTTGAACTTGAATAATATGAATGTAGGAAGGGATTGCAGGGTAAAGGACCACTTGAGTCGAGTGTTTCTATGACAGAAATAATAAGAGCTACTGTAGCTTTCACTCAGTTTTCTCTGATGTAATTACATGACATGGGAAACCTTGTGAAGTGATGTTGAACTTGCAATTTTCATTCAGTTTCCTCCTTTTTTTGGCGACGTCTAGTGCATACAGACTTCAAGTTGAAATAGTGCTTATATATTAAGTGGCCATGGACTCTTTTATTATAAATAGTACTGTACACATTTATAGATTACGGGCAAAACCAGAATAATAGTTTAAATAGCCAGAATAGTAGTCCCTCAAATAGCACCTGGGGGAAAATCTGTTATATGTTTTCGTGTCTACTTTCAAATTGCATGTAAGGTTTTTCCTTTCAGCAAGATTAAGCGCTCAAAATTCTTTCACTCAAATTAATTTTGTCCTGGAATCCTACAAAATAAAAGAAGGGATTGTCCAAAGCTTTTGATATCACATTGTAAAAATGTGTATTTCTTATTTTCTTGTTTAATCCACTATGTAAAATATGCTTTATATATGAAGCATGGAAAATGAGCACAACAACAAAGAAGCATCTGTCATTAGCAAAAAAGAAAACAAGCTAGATATTAACTCCAGGAAAGAATCTCACTTTCAGGTTAAAGCCAGACCATGAAGGAAGGTGGCCAGAAATGCAATTAAAGCTCTTGTGTGGAATTCTCTAGTGTAGGCATTTTCCTTAGTAGGCTTACCCAAAATGTCTATTCCTGTAATTGTTCCCAGATGTAGAGCACCTAGTAATTATTGCATTCTGGTCCAGTAGTGGAATGCGTTGCAGAGAGAGTGAGTTGTGTGGGTTTTACTTCTAAAAATTGTGAAGGTGTTTTGGCTAAAAGATTCCAAATACAAGTGAAAAGCACAGTGTTGTTCACCACTCTCTGAAGAAAGAGTTCACAGGTTTTTGGCCCTTCAACAAATCAAAATTTTCCTAACAAAAGTTGCCATAGACTGTTATGTGCCAAAGACACATAACTATGTATCACATATTAATTCTGTCCTGACAACCACTGTAGTTTTAAAAAAATATCTATCTAGTTATGTGAGAGAATACAGTAATACTATCCATGTATTTTCAGAATTCATTAAAAAAGTCAAAGGTACAATACGGATTTACAGAACTGCACAAGTGACCCAAGTGAAAAAGTTTTTATGTTCTGGCTGGAGCTTATCAGAACCATGTCTTGAAGTCTCTGCACCAAATCACATTGGCAGGTGTGGCTGTGGAGTTTGCGGAAAGCCTTAGTGACTGATCTTCACAGAGGTAGGATAACTAGGTATTGGTGACTCAGTCACACTAGTATGGACTTCACCTCTCTGGAAATCAGATTATTGCAGCACATGAGATCTTTCCTATCAGTGGAAGAAGTTGTTTCCTTACAGTAAGTTCTCATGGACTTCCAATATTCCCTGCCAACTGATGCTTTTTTCTGCAGCCCAAAGGCAGAGCACAAGGAAGGCTCTGGAGCTGGTCTCTGAGGTCCTTCTGTGCCCCCAACAGTGGCCTGGTTTAACGCTGCTCATGACCCATTTAACTACCAGACTTTCCAGAGAGCTACCAAGGGTGGAGGATCTGGCAGTGAGGGAAAAAGCAGTAGCCTCACCCTTGGTTTGGGTGGAGGGAAGCCAGGCTCCTGTTTCATGCCCTGGAACTCCTGGATTCTTCTGAAAACCACACAGGTCTGCACTGACATTTGTGCCCCCAAGTAAGCAATAGGCTTTTGTCCCAGAGACCTCATTACTGTGAAAAAGATTAGCTAAAGGTCTTTCTTTTGGAGAAGGTAGGCTGAGGCTGGGAGAGTCATTTAGGGAAATAATTTCTGACTAACTTAATATACCTAACTTTCATGTGTTAAAATTTTATGCCTTATGAGTCTACAGCCTTCCTAATACAGAAATATACTTGAAGTTGGTAACCAGATTTATTTTCAAGGGTAATTTTGCCACAATTCTAAAAAGTTGGTATTTGAAAATGAAGGCAGAGATTTTTCTCAAAGCAATGCTGAGTAATTACAGTCTTCCTGGTGCTCATGTATTGCTCTAACTTCATTTTGTTACCCAATGCATCTTTCCTTCTTCCAATTAGTTTCAAATAATTCCTATGCTTGGACCTTAAAGCAGAGTTTCAGAGTTATAGGGATGATATTACACATCCTGTCCTCTAGGCTTGCAAAGCCTATTTCTTTCAGGATGCCAGTAACAACTTATTACTGTTGAAAAGTAGAAATACCTTCAGGTACCTACTAACTTCAGATTACTTTTTCACATCCACTCACAGAGACTTTTAAGTCAAAAGGATTCATTTCTGATACAGGCACAACCTTACTAATTTTAAAAGACTGCCTGTTCCAGGAATCTTTACTTTTGTTCAGATTTGAGGATGACAAAAATAAAAATGTGTAGTTTGGAAAATTACACAATTGGGCACTCCAATTCTGTGCAATAATTTTATGTCAAAAGAATTTCCTTTTTGGGGAAGTATTACTAAAGGCTTGAGATAATTTGGGTACCTGTACATTGAAAAAATAAATACTGAATCAATGAGTTTGAATCAATGTCATAATCTGGTTTTATACTTTATTTTTGTATTACTGTGGATTACTTTGCTACTCTGCAGCCCTGCCAGTTACTGGGGAACAACTTCATCAGTGCTTGGACTTGAGTAGCTCTGTTGCCTTCATCTCTAGAGTAATTCCTATATATAGTATATGAATTATAGTAATTCCTAGTGTAGTGGGGTGGACCTACTGCATATGGGCTTCCTCTGTCAGCTGCACTTAATAGAGTTGTTTTCAATCTGTCATAATGAGGGGAAGGACAAGGAACAGAGGGTGATGGATGAAGAAGCAGTGACTGTAGCATAGTGTTTGCCATCATATCAGGGTTGTGGTAGGTAAAAGGAACAGAAGGTGATGAATAAGAGAAGCGATTGTAGTATTATATTGTTTGCTGTGATTTGAGGGATGTTTTGATGTCTTATAGAAGAGACTATTTTTCACTCAAATGGAGAAAAAAAAACCTCTAAGCCTAAAGTCCTACAAAAACTTATATACATTCTGGACTTTGGTTAGAACTTTAATGTCCTCTTACGCTAAGTTTATTAAATCTATCACCTATTTTCTGTGATGTATAAACATCGAAGGGTGGGGGTGAAAAATTTGCTTGTAAAAATTACCTTTGCCATAACTCTCATTCCATGTCCTATCATGAAACAACATCCTTAATTGTAACACAAGATATAGACTGAGTTACTCTCTGCACTGTATGGTATTTTTAACTGTTCAATTACTTCACTAGTTAACAATGCTAGCTACGATGTGATTCGTGGCAGCATTTCTGCAAGTATCTCTCAGTAAATCGAAGTAGAAGTGCCAGGGCTGTTACTCGAATTCCTTCACAAATATTTACAGGGGTACATCAAGCCAGCTGAATTATAGCTACTAAATTGCTGGGAACGTACTCATGAAAGAAAATCCTGTTTGTATAAGAAAGAAGGCACAATCATTCTTTAAACTGTACAATAAATCTTACTGCTCTGAAAAGGTTGAAAGTCATTTGCATTTGGCAGAGGTAATGAAATGCATCTTAATAGGATTAACTGTTCAGTAATGTTAATAAAGAACAACAGAATATAGCCATTTTATGGGTGTAATCAGAGAGTTCTGTGAAATTAAGGTTTGGTTCTGCAGTTGGATCTTGTTCATTGCCAAAACTCTTATTTCTTTTTGGCAGCAAATCATGCAATAGACTTGCAGACAAATATAGCACCAGAGCTATTATCTTATGGAAATAAACAAGAGTCATTTCTTTAGTCAGCAAATGCATGCTTAATAAAGACTACAGAGTACTACAACATTTTCAGAATTGCTTTTAGCTTGATTGGTAAAATAGTGTCTTCAAAGAATTTCACTGAACTCAGGAACAATAAAATATAATAGAATCAGTATCCCCAGGGATTTGCATGATACTGTATAATTGTGAGAAATAGACTTACCACAGCAACTCTACCCAAATGTACAATTCTGTGCAGCCTCTTTTTTAAGTCATAGATAACATTAGAAAATGTGTGATTTTCTTCATTTAAAGCTTGTTTTAAAAGAAGCAGCTAATTTCATGTGCAGCTTTGCAGACTCAGAATGCAATCCATTCCTATTAGAAAATGAAGCTATGCCATAATAAAATCTGAATGCTATTTCAGAATTAATACTCAGTGTTCTTTTGTGTCAGGGAACATGGATGTTCCAGGTGAAAACTTGTTTCCTGCTGAAGAAAACTAGTTAATTTTTTCTGCCCCTTCTCCCTTTTGTCATAAAAATAATTTTCATTATGAGAAGATGTTTATTCTATCTCACTACCAATGCAGAATAAAAATAAATGCCCTTCTTATCTTAAAGAGCATCTTGTTTGTAACACCTATCTATGTTTCCATCACTGTGCATTTGCACAGCAATGGTTAGACATTGTATGCCCAGAGACAGGGAATGAAGCTGTTAAAAATTCATTTGATTCTTACTGTAGGAGTCTTTGTATGGAAAGTCAGCTTTTTCCATCTTTTAAAAGTTATTGACAAATACTGATGTTTAAATTGTTGATGTGCTTCTTTTTTAGACTTTGACTATAGTAGTTTTGTTTAGTTTGGGCTCATTTCTTCACAAACTTTGTAAGATTTGATTGCAGTTTTTCCTAATTAAGAGGTAAACAGGCATAAAATATAACAAGTAACCAGAAATAAAAGCAAGGACTAGGCAGTCATGTAAGTCAACATATGCTTGCAACTTTCTCTTCTGAGTTATTTGAACTGCAGAGAAACAGACTGAAAAGGACTCTCTCCTATAACAAACAACAAAGAAATCTACTCAGTGATCCACTACGCCATATTTCAGAAGAGTCGGAGGGATTCTCATGTGAGGCCTGAGAAATGGTAGCTTCGCTTGTTATTTATGGCTATGTGCATTCTAGGAAAATCTATCAGATATTGTATAGGAGAGTAAACCCAGTATCTATAATTCTTCTGCCATATTCTGTTTAAAATGTCCAGAACCTCAAGAAGAGCAAGAGAGCTGCCAATGCTCCCTTGAAAGCTTGACCTCATTTTATGTAGTTTCTTTTTCCTCGTTGCAAGCACCTCTTCTTTGCTCTCTGGTCTGTCTTTGGTGCCAAGTAACCTCCTCCACTGCAAAGCTTCCTTATTCTGCCCTGCACCCAGGTAGCCAGGCCCACGGCCACCACTAGCAATGAGTCAAAGGTCCTGCCATTTCAGAGCCAAGGGAGCCTCGTGCTGCACGGCAAGTACCGTCCGGCTCCTTAACGGACCAAAAGGTCTTTTGAGAGAAGGGCTCAGAGTTGTTTCATCCACCTGACTGCTCTTTTCTGGAGAAAATAGTTTTGATGCTCTGAACACCAGCGTTTATGTCTAGTCCCCAAAGAGCAGCGTCTTTTTGAACTGAAGAAACAATGATGTTACCTAAGTGGATTACGTGAAGAGACTTTTGTTGTTGCTGTGTAACCTTAGTTCTGTGACAGGCACTGTGTGATGGGGTAATTCTTCTGATTCATTTGCTGCCTCTTTTGTTTGTTTTATCAGGTTTCACTAACATGTCCTTTGCTTCTGACAATACCTTGTATGACCTTTCTTTCAGTTAGATCATCTTGTATGATTACAGAGACATTTGATAATGCTTCTTTGTGATTTTCTAATGCAAACAATAGAATAGAGTATATGCCACGATACTTTAGCTTTGAGACTAACAAGTGAAATAACAAGATGCTGGTCTGTGATTTGTAGTCCTTTGACAACACAAGCAATTTGTGTGCTATATGATATTGGTTCAAGTATTAAGCATGCCTAAAATTTCCTTATATTACTTTAATATTTAAGAAGATGACAGCTTGGAATGAAAGTGGCAGACAAAGTGGTATAAAATATGTAAGCTTGAAAGCAGAATTGCACAGGAAATCAGCAACCTTGGAATGTATAGCAGTCAGGACTTTTAACTCAAGAAATAACATGGAAAAATAACAGCAGAATTATTCTGTGACATTCGCACTCTGAGATAACAGCCGAAACAGGTAGAGTACTTTGAAATTCAACACCTGTACCAGGAATATTTTTGAAAGTGGAATCACCTTTTCTTTCTGCCTCTTATGAAATACTAAACACTAGTACTCAAGGAAGGGGATGCATTTAAATTTTAAAGAAATTCAAGGCATCACTTTACAGCCACAGTTCCAGAGGAATTCTGTTTTGAACAACAAAAAGTTTCGTCTTTCCAGAGGATCACATAATTGGCCTTCAGCTGGTCTTAGAGCTGCAGGAAAGGCTCTGGGTGCAATGCATTTGGTTTGAATTCTGAATTGGTGTCTCATGGTGTGAGGAATGTTCTGAATATTTGCACATGTGGTTTTTTAGAACAGTATTGTCCTGAAATGTACTATGTTTCTGGATTGACATAATTGCTCTGCAGGAGCCATTTGAGTCTCTTAGGTAAATGCAAAAAGAGTCTTAAAATGTGTATTGTGTGAATTCTCTTTACTTCTCTGACTAACCTTAATTTTCAGAACTATTATAATCTGTTTTGTATATCTGTCATTAAAAGCTTGTTCAAAAGCTCATCTGTAAGCTAATAGATTGTGACAGCTTCTTTCTTTATTTTTTGACTAGTCCTGGAGTAGCGTGTGCATGAATTTGTACAGACCTTAGAATCTATGGATTATTCATTGATCATGAATAGGTGCTAGGACTGCAAGCTGAAGATCCCCTTGAGAGTTTTATTGGAGATGTTACTGCATTTTCAGCCTCACTTTGAGACAAAATAACATCTCAATCGTTTTTATTTTTCTCCTCGAATAGTCAGCACATAGCATTTGAAGAAAGGTCTGTAAAGGTAGCTTCATCACTATTCTGTTAGAAAAGTAATTTCTCTCTCTCCCCCCCATTTTGGGAGTTGTATGTTTTCTTAGGGAAGTTGACCATGGAAGTGCGGTGGGGTGCTCTTGCTGGGCAGCTAGGAGAGTCACAGCAGCTGGACAGAAGGGTGAGAAAGTGCCATATTGAATGCAGTGATTTTCTCCCTTGGGACTGGGAAAGAAATCATCACAGGGACTCAAGGGGTGCTCAAGTATTTGCATGGGGTGGAGCTGATTGCATAGAGCTTTCATTTTGAGCAATCAGTTCTTCATTTAGATTCATTTTTTGTTTCACTACATTTTTGGATAAATGAAAAGGGGAAAAAAACCTACCAAATGACCAAACTTCTAAAAGCTTTGTTTAATGTTTTTATTTCCTTTGTACAATTCACACAATTTTAAGTTTTTTGCAGTTGATTGCAGGGATGAGGTGGGGGAGTAAAGATGCGAGATCCTTAGAAAACCCTTCAGGGACAGGAATCTTTTCCTTCCAAGTTCTGACTGCTATTACCACACCAAGACAGTTAAGGAATAGATCTCTCATCTCTTGCTGTAATTTGAATGTAAATCTGATCTACCTAAGGAAGGAAGATCAAATATCTATTATCCAAGCACAAATAAAGAAAGGGAAGTGGAGAGAATAATACTGTTTGACATTATCAGAGGTAACATGTAACCTATTGATGAGCATATGTTATAGACCTACCTATGTCAATATACAGAGTGTGTCTATTATAATGCCATCTAGAGACCCCAGTTCTTCATTTCAGACAGTTGCAAATAAAATTTTCAGCTTTAGGGATACAGCTGTAGTTTGACAGCCTGACTTCAATCTGTATGCAAGGGATGAAATGTGCTCGTTCAGGCTGTAGACTGTGCAAAGGACTTACGTAGCGCTCAAGTGTACCCCGTCTTTGAGTCTTTGTTAGAGTGGAAATAGCAGCAAATGGAGGAAGAAGGTATCAACAGGGGCTTACTAATGAGTCTAACCACTATTTGATACAACATGCACGGCTGGCTGCAGGTGGACCAGGCTGCCTCTCCTTGTTCTCCACATTTGGGTAGATACGAGTCTACTATTCCTGGGTGGGATAGATAGCTCTCATCCACTTGGCTCCGGTAGTTTTACAGTGCTAGCAATCACAATAAATTACCTGCACTAACGGGAAGAATAACCGGATGAGGACAGTTATTTTGTAACGAAGCTAAACACTACATGAACGACGAACTGAAGAGTGTAAAGATTTTGTTTGACAGGGTAATGCACCATAAAGTTTTGTTGGGCTTTGAGAGAGGTTAAGAGATGCTGTTGGAGAAGAGAACCAGTCTCTGCTGCAGTTTTGTAGCTCCTCATTATAACGTCTTCACAGGACCAACAAGAGATGAAATTGCAGGAAGAGCATGCAAGATTTTTTCAGTGTAGTAGTTCTTTTTTTCTTTTTTCTTTCCTTCGGAAAAAATCTTACAATAATAAAAGTTGAAGGTTTCCTCTATATTTGTTAGGATTTTGTTTATTCTGGTTTTGCTAAAAAGCTGTATTCTAGACCTAAATGTTGTGCACTAATAGCAATTTATTTCTATTTTATAAAGACAAAAAAAGGCAAACAAAAAACAAACCAGCAAACTTTAGAATCTCAGTGATTATGGGTTAGAAGATATTTTCTCTGACCAAGTCTTGCTGTGGAGTAACTGACCTGGAGGGAACTACAGTCACTCTCTGCCCTTGCAAAGCTCACCAGCATACAGCTGCTGTTATAGTTGTGCATTGGACATGGTTAGCACCATAACTTTAGCAGCTTTTACTATCTTTTCCTCAGACAGATATGAACATTGTATATTTGTTCTTTATACATTTTTTGTGCCTGGAAATCAATAGGAAAATTCAGACAATGCAGTAATCGCATTTCCTTATGTTTTGAAACAAAATCCCTTTGTAATGCCTGAAACATCTTCAGATTATTTCTCCTGTCCTATTTACCTTCTAAGGGCCATAATATGCCATTAATTTTTTTTCTTTTTAAAGGTAGAGCTTCCTACTAAAAGTAATAGGGAGTCTGCTTAAAAATCAACAGGGTGTTAATCACCCTGAAACTTTAGACAATGGTGGCTCCTTAATTGTATCAGAAAAGGTGATTAAAATGCCACAAACAAATCACTGATCCACAGACAAAGGAAGAGCTGCTAAATTAAGCGCAACCATCTTTAGCAGAGCATAACTCCATTTAACTTCAGTGGGATCTTTGCCTGAAAAAGAGTAGTTGAATCAAGTAAGAAATGTGAAGCAATATCACCAGATTTATTAATCAAACATTTTTTGCTGAGCTAATGCCACTTGCCAAGAGCAGGTTGGTCTTTAAATAAACTACACAGGCAACATCACTAATTTCTGGTTCAACGCATTTATGATCCTTGGGGACTGGGAAAGCAAGAGATGAATGTGGCAGTTCAGAGCATCAAACTGCCTGTTCTCAAGTGAACAGGCTAAACTGATGAAACAATTCTAAGCCTTTCTCAAAAGACCTTTTGGAACTTCAAAAAGCTGACTGGACTTAGACATGCATAGCAGGTATTTACAGAACTACTCCCAGTAGGAGGGAAGCAAGTGGAAGTACAGATGGCTTCTGGTTATTCCAAACCTCCTAGTCCTAACAGGTTGCATTTGGATTCTTTTTAGTAAGATGAAAACAAATAAGCATCTTTATCATTTCTTATCAACCTTATTTTTTGTCCCTTTGCAATGTCCAGCTCTGATCCTTGACATTTGTGTGAGAGTCTCCCCATTGTTTTCAATACAAGTCCGTACCCATGCAGGTGACAGAAGCTAGGAGGACCCTGGCTAGAAATTCTTGTTCACCAGTCCCATGCTAGAATATCTTTTTCACAGTCCAGATTTTGTATATAGTGTATTTTTGGCAACTGATAGTAATAGTAATAAAGCTAGTAGTAAACCCAATAAAGCTCACAATAACAGTTTTGTTAGCAGCATGGCAAAGATGGAGATGGCCATATTTTAATAAAAATGTAGAAACTGAAGACTGTTTCCTCTTTAAAATGTAGCAATAATTTTATCTACAGTGTTAAAGATACTTCTGAGAAAATTACTCTCAAGGGAAAATGTAGGCAGAAACTATGCCTATGTGTATGGTTGCTGTTAAAGACGTAGTACTTCTGTTACCCTACATATCTAGTTGTACTCTAGCTGTATGCTTAAGGCTAGAAAGCTGGTCATGGAATGAACTTGGTTTATTACTCCTCTTGGCCACTTTTACTTCATCCCTAAAACTGAATTTAAAGAGTTATCAGGGGTTTAAAAGACTAGAAAAAGGATTGGAATCCAGATTAGTAGTTCAGCTTGTGAGTCAAGAATGATTTTTTTTTAAAATCCGATTATATTATTTTTCCAATGAATACTGAGCAAGGCTTTTGTTCATCTTCCACAGGTGGGCACTACTGCAAACAAGTAAGTGCAATTTACTTTTTAAGCTTGTGGAGAATGAGGGCTAAGAAGAACCTCCTGCATACGTGGTTTTATTAAGAATTATTTTCTCCAGAGAACTCTCAGCCTATCACATTAAAAATGTAAGGAGACCTTTTACTCTAAAAGACTCACAGTTATCCCCTTAGAAAAATTTGCTTCTGTGATAATTACATTTTACCATCTACAGTTGTTTACTAAATGAACAGCTTTTCTCTGCTGCTTCTAGCCTTGACAGTTTTCCTCTGATAATTTGCGGTTACATTGAAATATTTAGACATACACGTTTGCCTTCTCTTTGTTGTTTTCCTCGTTTTGTTTTGATAGCAAATTATTTTGGTTGTGGTTCTGCACATTATCAATGGACCACAGGACTAGTTTAGGAATTATGCCTGAAGAAACATAACATTATCATTAATGTTTGCACTGAGAAGAAAACTGCAGGCTCATTCATTTTCCCTGTTAAGAGAAAAGGAATTCTTCTCTGTTGAGGAGGGAGTTCCCAGCTTCCAGGATGCCCTGAAGAGGCAGGACTTCAGGGTAACAACCTCACAAACACTAACAGTCTTTTGGATGGAAATATTTCATGTGTGAATGTGTGTGATCTCACGCTACAAAAATTTTGCTTTTTTTCAGCTCTGTAGCAAATAATGAACCTCTGTATGCATGTAAAACTGTAAAACTATTATTACTATATCAAACCATGGTGCTTATTAATACTGATTATTTTTGATCAAAAAAAATCCAAAGTATTTCCTGTGGTAGTGGCATCATTGGTCATTGATCAAAGAAGCAGGTAAAAATTTGAGTGGGTCAATCTAACCAGGTATCTCTATATAAAGTACAAATAAATATTTCCTCATTTTAGTTCAGTGAATTTTTTTAATATTAAAGCAGATTTGTTTAGGTATTTTTGCAGTCCAGCTGATTCCAAATCACATTTTGCTATGACTGCTTTACATTGAAAAATATGAATGGTAGCAAAGTTGATACAAACCCACTTTCACTTATAAATCAGGATAGATAATCAAATTTAAAATCTTTGAATGTGAATTAAAACCCAGCTCTAAGCCTCTGATTTTTGTGAATACTTGTGAATATCATGAGAACCTCTGCTCTACCTCTATCACTTAATCAGGTCTGTTCAGTTCTGAAAGAAGTTACTCAGAGCTGACAGAGGACAGAAAAAAGGAAAAACACAACACTCTCGGCTGATTAAAAGCAAAGCTGGGATTTGAAATTCTTAAAATATATGTTTTCCTACCTGCACTTCACAGGCATCCTTCTGTTGCTGAATGAACTTATGAACCTTCAGCCTCCTGACTTCCTAGAATCCTGAGCCACCAGCAATATACAGTATTGAGTTAAATCTTATAAAATGGATTTTGTATTGCCTCTGTGATTTGGAACTTTGCTATTTCTGCAAATGTAAATCACAGTCTTGGGCACAAAATTCAGATTGTACTAGTAAATTTCTATGTTGAATAAAACTGAGTGTGACACAAAAAAAAAACAGGAAAAAAAGCTCAGTACAGGCTGAGATCTTTTTTAAAAGTTCAACTGTAAGAAAGTCCCAGCTGTCTTGAGAATAGGGGAAAAAGTATTTTTTGTAGTGGTGACATATCTAATTGCTAATGCTCTTGCCGTCCATGTTATAGCCTTTGTTAGAAAGCACATTAATAATTCAGCAGTACTGGTAGTTGGACGAGACATGTTTCTTCATCACAGCCCCTCGAACTCACTTTCTTGTCTTCTCCAAAATCTTAGTATAAATTTCCTAGGAAGGGTGAATCAGCCTTGCTGAACTCTGTAAAATGAGTTTCAAGAACAGCTACAGTTGTCCTATGCTGCCTTGGAGGGGTAGGTGCTTACACAGGGGAGAACAAAACCACATTGTCTGTGGCCTCTTAAGTAAAGCCCGTAGACACGACTGCATGATGATACCATAAAAGATAAAAGCTTTTCCATTGCCACAAGGTTATCAGGCAAGTCTACCGTTTTCCATGCCAAGTCCCAATATAGACTAATGTTTCCATCCCCTTGCTCCCTTTAAAAAAAATCACAGATTCTCTTACTGAAAGTGGAAGGTCTTTGAATCTAGTCATGTGTTAATAGGGAGTCAGGAATCTGAGCAAGCTGGTACACACACTTTTTCTTTTTCTTTTTTGTAATACAAAAGTAGATTACTGGATTCAAGCGTTAGCAGTCAGTTTAAGCCACCAAATTGTCACACATTCTGGGCTGAAACAAGGAATATTGTGATCCTTATGGCTACTCTGCATATTACCACCACTGCATCAAGCAAGAACATAACATTGGCAAGTCTACATTGAAATGACTTTAAAGATCTGCCGAACAAGAAAGCTGGGGAATTCGTAGACAAGGCACTCCCCAGCTCCAGTACGCAAGGAGAGTCTGTGTGCTGGGCTGCTAGGGCAGGGGAATGTACAGAGGCGCAGGGGAACGCGGCAGAGCTGCAGGAGGTCCCAGAACTGCAGGAGGTGCTCGCATCAGTTCATGGGAAAGTACGCTGGTTGTCTGGCACAGAAAGCCTCTTGGCGGTGATGGACCGTGGTCCCTAGGTGAAGAAGAACAATCTAAAATAATTTTAATCGGTTACTTATGGGGTTCATTGTGATTTTCTTATTTGCTCTAGTTAATTTTTTTCCCTTCCCCTATTGCCCTAGGCAGTTCAAGTAGTGGTCCTAGTTGTTTTCACTTCACACAACTAGAAATTCACAGCGTGACATTGAGGTTCATACCTGGTAGAGTTTGGTTTTATTATTTCAGACTTTTCAAGCAAGGGAAATTGGCCTAATTTCAAAACCTGCCAAAGCTACCTGAGAGCTAAAAAAATAAGTACACGACTAGTAATTAGCTAAACCTTGATAACAGGTAATTTGACAAGCTAGTGTGAAGCAACCATATCAAACTAGGAATTTGCCAAAGCAGAATTGAGCTTAATGCCATTAAAAGTTCAGCAGCTCTTCTAGCTTCCTCAGCTACAGCTTTTCATTTTATAGTTGTAAATAATATAAGAAAAAATACGTTTGAAGTTTAGAGACTAGCCAGATTCTTATGTAAACAATCAGCATTTTCCCTCCGACATTTCAAAGATGTGGCCTTGAACTTCATGATAATTTATAAGGCATTTTTTCCCTTTCCCTTCTGTTTCTGTAGGTCAGATGTTGTATAATGTATACGGACTTCTAACATAAGGTTCTTCCAAGTACTTTGCACAAAACACATTATATTTAATGCAAAGAGTTCTTTGTCTCTCCAGATAACTTACTGAAATAGCTAGAAGGATATCAATTTCCCAACAATCATTTTGTTGTCAAGATTTTTTTCTTTGTTTCTTTCAGCTAGAGGTTCTTCCCTAGAAATGACAAAGGATAGGTACTTCAGGTCCTGATGGTGATTTATGGACATATTTTAAAGATGTAACTTTATGGAGGCATGCGTTCATGTGAAAAAAAAACAGACCACTCATCTTTATCAGTAAAGAAATTTGAAAAGTCAAGTATGTTGCTTTTTATTAATCATATCATTCTGTATACACGTAAGCAGTGTTTTTCAGTATCTTCTTATAGAGAAATGTGCGATTTTCTGACTACATTTATAGATGTGAAAATGCCTGTTTACCTGCACCTTTGTTGTTAGGGTCTTGTGAAGAGAAAGGAATAAAAGGGGAAGGGGAGCCCCAAAGAAGCCAGTATTTCTTCAGAAAAGAGGATGGGCTGCGGTAGCTCGAGAAACAAGCTTTTCCTTACAAAATGATAAGCAATGAGGAGTTGGATGTGCTTTTCTTTATCTTTTTTGCCTGCTGTAACTAAACTGAGAAAAGAATTCGATAGAAAATCAGATATGAAAATGCTCTTCCACTTCTAGTGGTGTGAAAAGAAGAAAAAAGGATACAGCAGCTCTTTTTTAGGAAGCGAGCTACATGTCAAAAGAAGCATTATTCAAATTGTTTGATGAGCAAGCATCATCTTAAATGCCTGGATCTAGTGTCTGACCCAAACTTTTCCTCAAATCCTATGTGTGAACATAAACTCTGGAAACACTTCTCTGCTCTGACGCATGCTGACCACTTTTTATGCAGAGAAGTACCATCACTCGGAGATGAGGAAACGTTATTACTGCTTGATACTAAAAGATTGGCTCAAAAATGTCTCTAATTTCTCTGTAACCTACTCTTTGCTACTTAAATATCCTGGATTTCTTTTCTTGTTTTCAACTCCATGCACTAATGCTGTAGACGGCTGTGATCAAGGGGCTTTCTCTGAGAATACGGACAAAGGACAACAGGATTGCACTGGTACTCTCAGTGTTGGAACTGGAAATAGCTGCTCCTCGGTGTGCTTCATTTCATTTCACCTACCATTTTCTTTCAGTGAAACAAAAAGCTTGCTATCTTTCCGGGCATTAAAATATCAGCATCTTCTCGGGAAGAGAGGATATGGGGAACAGGAAATAACTTCTGTGAAGTTTGTGCCATTTACACCTCTGTAAAACTTAATTATTGGAATACACCTTTTTTAATTTTGTGTGAATCACACAAAATCTCTCTTTCTGTTTAAGTAGATTCTTAATACCATTTCTTCATGTCTTCTGTAGTGCCCACTATGACTTGTTTTGTTTTTTTGCTTGATACTGGGCCACAAGTGGTTTTTTGAAAACTAGTTCATGGGAAATGGTTCCTGTGCTTAATATAAGTGACTCTGGGAGAAATAGCCTGTGTATTCAAAATGGATGACCTCTTCAATCATGTGCTATTACTTAAGTACCATTTTTCTGCTGTTTTCAGCAATGTCTGAAGATATAATCTCAGACCTTTGTATGTAGCAGCACACAGGACTGATGAAGCTGTCTTTGTACGTGCATGCCTGCAAGTCAGATCAAATGTCTGTGTCTAGCAGCAAAATTTTCCCCTAGATACAACACTAATGAAATGTGCGGAACATATTTCTGCATGCCATGCGCTGTCTGTATCTGAGCAAAGAATCAGCTCTGTTTATAAGCACATGCCTAACCAGGGACAGTAGGATGTTCCTGGTTAAAAAAGCATAGTGCTCTTTCCTCTTGTTTTGCTTCCAGCTGGCAGCTTCTGAAAAGTATAATTAATAGCCTACTATTGTGCACTACAGGAGGGGAAGTTTGTTGGCATGCACTTTGTGGTGACCTGTGATCAAAAGGCTGGACTTAACGTTGTTTAATGTGCTTACGAATATGTATAACTGAACGAAGAATGTTGGCTTTTGCAAGTTTTGCTTTTAGAGGTGCAGGCAAATTATGCTGAGTAGAGAGAGGCTGCAACAGAGGGAGAATATTTTCTTTGTCCTCTTCTGTTTACCCCTGCTTTATACATATCTCCTGCTGGTTAGAGTTTGCATCTAAGATGAGCATGTTCAGACTTCTGCTCTGAACTGGGAGGGTAAAAAGGTTTAGATCCTGGCTCAAAATGCTGCAGTGAGCTCTGGTCACAGGTCATCTTGGAATGTTTGTCTATGAAATTCTTGTTGAGCGTTTTCCATTAGAAACTGTTTTGTTAACAACCCAAAGCAAAGATAAGAAACTCTTCCGCTGCATCCCATGCAGCTTTGCTCTGTAACAGTTCTTGGAATTGGTAGGGAAAAGGAGAGTTTATTATAGATAAGGAAAGAAAAATTAATACAAAGGCTCTTGAGACAACTGTACCATTTAAATTCTATACATTCTTTTTCTTTTCTGTAATGGTGTCTTGTACTGAAACAGTCTCGGTTTTTTGTCACTATTCAAGGAAAAGCTTTTCCTGTCTTCGCTAAACTTTTACTTGTAACTTCACTGAAATTTTGCATCGTAATGATGATTTACTTTAAATTAAACTAATTTCATAAAAAGAAAGTACAGTCACTTTCACTTTCTGCATAAGATAGGTAGTTCATCCAAGTGAAACTAGATAAAGTAGAGAGGGCTTTTGTGGTGATTTTTCTTGGTTTTGCTGTTTGAAACCTAGCCTAAAGAGAAAGGAAGTAATTTTGCCCTTCCTCCAGTAATGTATATGCCCTTACGTGAAATAATGCATGTAACTTTATTTCGGCTACACCTACATTCTAATTGTTGCTTTTGATATTTGAGCAAATCAAAACTTCCACCTACAGAAACAGTTCTAGCTGGCTCCAATATTGCAAGCAGATCTATATGGGTTGTCCTTTTCAACTGTAGGGAACTTCACTGACTTTCTGCGCATCTCATAGGCTTCAGTGAAGATACAAGAGGAGATAAAGTTGGCCCATTCTTTTGTCATTGTTCTCTTCTGTGTATAGAGTTCACATGCTCACTTTGATAGAACATCCAAAAAAATTACAACACAGGATACATAAAATCTGAGTCTTCATTCTGATATATTAAAAATATGAATATATATCTTAAATAGGATTTTATTGTTACATTTTACCAATTATGAATTTTTTAGAGTAAAATTTTTTGAGTTGAATGTTATTTTGATAGTTTATTAATTGCTCGTGTGACTTATGCCTTTCCCAAGTATTGTTTTGATCACAAGAATAATGCTACTGAGATCCTGTGCAGGATTCAGATCACCTGTCTTTGATCATAAAACATTAGTCAATTTACAATTTGGTCCTCTAAAACATAGATTTTTAGCATTGGGAAACTTTTATACACAGTCTTACCTGTTTGGATAAACTTTTTTCATTCAAGTGCAATTGGACTATGTACAACTTAATTTCTGATGTAATGATTAGGAGCACAGTGACTCAGGCATTTGGTTGTTGTATTACCTCAGGAAGTTCTCATAGTTATTTGAAGGGACAATACATAGTATTTTCCCTGTGTATTGATTTTGTGTGGCAAGGTTTTAGTAGCGGAGGTTTTACCAGGGTGGCTTCTGGAAGAAGCTGCTGGAAGCTTCCCCTGTGTTCGACAGAGCCAATGCCAGCCGGCTCTAAGTTGGACTCGCCACTGGCCAAGGCCAAGCCAATAAGTGATAGTGGTAACGCCTCTGTGATAACATTTTTAAGAAGGAAGAAAAAGTTCTTGGGAGAGAAGGGAAATGGCAGCCGGAGAGAGTGTGAGAACATGTAAGAGAAACAACCCTGCAGACACCAAGTTCAGTGAAGAAGGAGGGGGAGGAGATGTTCCAGACACCGGAGCAGAGATTCCCTTGCAGCCCGTGGTGAAGACCATGGTGAGGCAGGCTGTCCCCCTGCAGTCCATGGAGGTCCATAGTGGAGCAGATGCCCACCTGCAGCCCGTGGAGGACCCCACGCCGGAGCAGGTGGGTGCCCGAAGGAGGCTGTGACCC
>JAVJGG010000031.1:19446238-19475491 GCA_035590195.1 Aviceda cuculoides
TGGGCTTGAGAAGCTGAAAAGTCCTTGATTTCAGACTAAACACTACTGAGCAACAACTGAAAACATCAGGGTGTTATGAACATTGTTCGCATACTGAACTCAAAACAAAGCACTTTACCAACTACTGGTAATACAATTAACTCTGTCCCAGCTCAAACCAGGACAACAGCAGAGACTCAAAATCAATATTGCATAGGGTAAGGACACATGAAGAAGATCAAATTGAGACTTAAATATACCACAGATGTTTAAATTTACTAAGCATGTTTTCTTTTTTCTTTAATGTGAAGAAAAAACAAAGAAGACATTATTGTCTAAAATGAGGTGTTGTAAGGACAAAAGTGCTTTCATACGAGGTTGGATGTGTATGTGTTTGTTTTTAACTGGACTTAGAGTATCTCCATTATGTCTTTTTTCCTGAGTTATGTCAGTCCTGCCAAGAAAAACATCAGTGACAAAGGTGGTTTCTTTGGAAAAAAGAACTACAGGGGTTTTTTTATCTTCACAACACTAGCTATATAATTTCAAATAGAGTAAAAATAATTTCTCCAGATGTTTCTTGTAAAATGAAATGATAGAATTATCATACAAAATATTTCTTTCCAGGAGCTTTGAAAAAAGTCAGAATTTTCTTTTGCAGTAATTCTTGTGTACATATATCGGCCGTAATCACGTTCCAGACTGTCCCAATTCATTGTCTGGGAAGGTTTCGATAGGATCCCAAGAGCGAGATTAAGACGCAAACGAGGTCAAATGCCGTTTACCCAAAATAGCTTTTCATTATCAAAAGTGTCAAAAGTAGAAAGTGGCAGCAATAGGATAGATTGGAAGAAAAAGTAGAACTGAAGCAGGCAGTCGGGATAGAGTTGCAAGGACAGTCACCACCACGGATCCAGCGGCATCCCTTTGGTCCTCAGTCTTCAATACTTTGGTGGTGGAAAAGGAAGCAGAAGCCCACAGCCAGAAGCCCCATGGCAGGTTTTTATGGGGCATATTTTGATGATGTCATATGCTGCAGGTTTCATCTATCACACGTTCTTCCTGTGATCGATACCAGAAACCGGTATCTTATCAACTCCAGCCCCATTTCCTCCATGGCCTGTTAATTGTCCTTAAGGATAGAGGAGTGCCCTGCTTAAACAGGCCATCCCAGAGACAAAGGGCTTGATATAAGCAGTTCACAGCCCTCACACCTAACAATCTTTGAGGCAGAATCGTTCAAGATAAGAATTCAGTCACTTATATTGAATTAAAAAATCAGCACCCAAATTTGCAAAATAATCTGTCAAGTATGGTAATTGGCTCATGCCATGGCACGGTGCAATATTCTTTAAAAACCCCAATGATGTTACATGGATTCTAATATTTTACCACCATATAAGCAATGCAAATATCACTGTTAAGTTTGTGATCTCCAAAGAAGGGTATCATCTAAATATTAACCAGGATCAATACAGAGCTATATGGATAGTATCCACTGTCACTTTTATGCTTTTATGTGATTGTCAGAGAATGCTTGAAGCAATTTTAACAAATGCAAGTCTTTATAAGCAATTTCTCCTGCTGGGAAATGCAATATGGTTTTTCGCATGTTGACTTAAGTAACACCATTTTAACTGTGTTTGTGCGTTTACAGTTATTTAAACTGCAGTACTTTATGTTCATGGGTGTTCAAACTTACAGGATGTGTCACATTATATTGCTATACTCCTTTGTTTAGTGTTTTTACCTTTCAAGGGGAGTGGAAACTAGCATATCTCAACACAGTCTGAAAGTCCTATATGGCACAAGTCCTCACCAGATGTAAAGTGTCGTGGCTCCCAAGTTCACAGAGTCACAGACTGGATGGGTCCTCCGGAGGTCAATAGGTCCACCCCACCCTGCTCAGGCAGGGTCACCTACAGCCAGCTGCCCAGGACCATGTCCAGATTGCTTTTCAATAACTCCAGTTCCCTGTATATGGAGAAGGGGTTGGGAAACAGTGAGGAGAGAAAGGGATTTGTTCCTACGTATTAAAGTCTGTTATAAAATTTACACATAGCACTTTTTGTAACTATGGTAAGTGACAGTAAGACAGCATGAAGCTAACAGTCATATACCTACATAACTATTCAAAAGCTAACGTATTTACATAAGCCTTTAAATACTCAGACTCACAATCTGCGGTGGAAAAATGTGTAAGTAGTGAGAAAATGAGTGGCAAAATGGGATAGCTTTAACAAATTATAATTCTCTTTTAATACTACTGAAGTTGACTGCAGCAGTTTTGGTGATATGTCCTGAGACTAGCAGCAACAGCAGAATGATGCAGAATCCCCCTTCAAAAATCCCTCTTCGTTCTTTTAAGTGCTACTACCAGTAGCAGCATTAGGGACATATTTACATTTAAACAGAGCCAGGACATTTTCTGGAACTGATTGTGTTCGGGGGTGCCTGGATAGTTGGTGCCGCATCTGCCCCTGACTGGTGGAAGTGTTTTGCCGGGAAACATCATTCTGAGAAATACAGCAAGATTCAGGCTGGAAGGCAAATCTGGAGATCCCATATTCCAACCCTTGCTATTTGTGTCCTGTGTAGTCGGTTTCCTACTTTTACTGTGTTTTTCTTGTCAGTTGTCCCTTTGCCAGTGAGGACTGATTTAAGAAGTCATCAGGCTGAGAGATGCCCACCTGTGCAACTGAACTTGGGACCCGCTGCTGGGAGGATAAAGAATAAAATAGTAGAAACCCTTAGAAAAATAATTTGGTTTTGCTAATGCTTAACAGGCCTTTTGTGTTCAAAGCAGAGTGAAAAACAGACTAGAGGAATGCCTGTTGCAAACTACTGAGATGTCTGCAAGAACAAAATATTTTGTAAGTATAACTTTGACATCAGCAATATGCACGTGTAATTTTCTCTGCTTATTTGCAATATGGGAAAATATTATTGTTGCCAACATAACCCAGGCACTAGCTCATGTCTGTTAGCAGATGAAGAACAGCTACTTGAAACCAAATCAGAACAAGGCTGAGCTCCTGCTTGTTGGCAAAAGGGCAAAAATAGGAACCCTGGCCATGTTAAGAAGGAAATACTGAATAAATAGTGTTGCTCTTCTGGTGGCATACTCAGTTTGACTTAGCACAGGCACTATTAAGTATCTGATGAGAACAACTGTGTCTGAAATTTCTAGAATGGCACAGTAAAGTTGAAGAGCTTAAATATTTTGTGTAAAGATCCAAACATCTGGAAGCCATCCAAAGCAATCTTACCCTTTTGGGTTTGTTCATCATTAGTACAATCCATGCCTTTTGAACAGCAACTATCTAACATGGATGATGTTTCACAGAAAGGAAAGTATAAAAAAAGTCTTCATGTTTTGGGCAACTTACAAACTTCCAGTAGCACATTTTATCTGCCGGAAAAAAGTAAAAAAAAGTACTAAATAGGACATTTAATACTGTGGAAATTTATTGAGGTTAAATTTGTAGAAGTGGGTATTGTGTATGAATACAAGTTACAAAATCCTGAACACCAACATGAGTAGTCTTAAAAGCAAAAATAGTTGAGTTCAAGCACCTAAAATTGACAGAATATATAGGTCTAACTGTCATTTCCAATAACTGAATGAAAATAAAGCAGTGACACAAGAATTCTCATATTTGATAGAGAGAAAAATGCCCTTTGACTTAAAATGGAGTGACAGCAAGTTAGAAAATATTGCCTCATACATATCTAAATTTCTTTGTGTGCATGACTAATTCTACTGATGTGAGAACAATATTAATAATATGTCTTTATATGCAGATTTTCACTCTAAACTGTGTTTAAAACCAACAGATAAAAAAAGTCAACTCTCTGCCACCTGTTATTAGGCACACACATGCTGGAGCAAGGGAAAAGTGTGAGGAGGAAGGAGCGGTAGAGAGGAGCTGTTGTGGACTCACCACAGCCCCCATTCGCCATGCCCTGTTCTGCTCAGGTAGGGGGAAGTAGAGATATGGGGAATGGAGGAGTGAAAGTGAGCCTGGGCAAGGGTGAGAAGGTGTTATTTTAATTTTTGTCTTTGTTTCCATTACCTAAATGTATTTCAATTGGCAGTAAAGTAAATTAATTTTCCCAACGTCAAGTCTGTTTTGCCCATGATGGAAACAGGTAGGTGATCTCTCTGTGTTACTTTCTACTTTTGTCTTTCTGAGACTGAATGAGAGAGCAGCTGAGTGGGTATCTGGCAATTGGCCAAGGTCAGCCTACCACAATACTGCTTATTGTGGAAATATTTTGGGGGCATGAAAGAAAAAGACTTTATAGGGAGCCTACAATATTAAGAAAAAATGTTCAAGATAATAATTATTCATTAGAATAAAGAGATCTTATCCTATCAAAATTCTACATATCTGCCCTTCTAAAAAAATTGTACATTTCCAGTCTCCTGCTAAAGCAGAATACATCTTAAAGGTCTTTGATATATTTTTTCACTGAGCAGTTATCATTTGTTTCAGACACGAAATACCAACAGAACAGACGCTTAATAAGAATCACTGACTTCACATGGAACTGATCTGTTTAATTATATACATGAATTATCTTGCTTTAAAAGTGTAGCACATTTTAAAACATTTTGTCTGCCTAAAGTTTCCTGTACTTGCAATAAGAAATACAGTATAATAAATATACATGAGCTTTCTAACCAGAGCTGTTATATAACAACAGTAATAACAGACTGCACAGAAAACTAGAGATGGTGGGATTCTGATCATTTGTGAGTTTCCATCTGTGTTTAATACTGGTGTGGTTTGCCCAAGGGGGGAAGAAAGTGACATCTAATATAGGGTGAAGGAGTACATTTACTTCAGTGAAGGTTGTCTCAATTTTTTCCAGTTTCCAAGTTACATTTCTAGTTAATATGAATGTCTCCTTGATGTGAAGGTGTTCCAGAGATCCAGTTACTCTGATCTTATTCTTTCTAATGTGTACATGTGAAAATTTTGCTTGCAATCTAAAATAACAATCTGGAGAGTGAAAAACTAAACTAGCTTACTCTTTATGCATTTACTTAATAGCATTCTTACATTGATTATTTGGAAAAAATGTTAATAAAAAGTTGTTCTGAGTCAGTAACCTGTGAAAAAGACGCCCAATGTTATGCATCTCTGAGATTTACTAGTTGAAGACATAAAAACTTGCAGTGGCTGAAAACTAGGCAACTAAGTTGAAACTAATAGTAAGACTCAAAATGTTTACAGTTATAGTGATTAACCACTAGAAGATGTGTAATAATTCCCCTTTGACACTGAGCCTGTAAATCTAGAGTGGGTGTCTGTCTGAAAGACACAGTGTAGCACAGCCATGAGCGGAACTTGACACAGGGATGGCTCAAACAATTGGCATTGCCTTTGTTCCACATAATGTGAAACCACATTCCCAAAATGGTTCCTTCTGATTTAAACATCTGTGAGATTCTCTGTGTGTCTTGCCTACATATGGAAAGACAGAATAATACTGTGTTGTCAAGAAAGGAAACTTCTTAGACATACCTATTAGAAAAATTATGTAAAATAGTTTCAATTTTAGGAAATCAGCAAGCTCAAAAAAACACCACTTTAAATTTTAAAGATATGTAAGAGAAGAATGCTTGAGATACTAACATTATTTAACATGTGCTTTTCTGTGCTGATAGTTTAGTAGGAAGTAATTTTGCACCAGTTTTAGGTAACTCCAAGAATGTTGTGTTTTAATAGTTTCAAATTTATGGAGAAGTGCATATGGTATGTGTTTTATTCTAATCATTCCTTGAAGAATTTGATGATAGTCCTCAGTTAGAAGTGAAATACGAGGCTAGATGTACTGGTCTTGTGTTTTCTATGCCAAAATCATATTTCTATGGCAACAAAATTAACCCATACTGTTTCAGTTGGATGAACCCTGATAAAATTTGCTATCTAAAGTTATCTCAACTGTAGTCCCAGTGACATTAGATTGCATAAAATAAACTGTCTGTGTCTAGTCTTTGTCACTGTTCAACCAAAAAGCATTAAAGAATTTGAGTAAGGTAATGCAGCGATCCCTAGTCAGTTCTAAATTTTGATGAGCAAAAACTGCCTTCTCTAAATCATGTTTTCTTAGCTACTGAAGTAACTAAGTATAACCAGTCTTACTTTAGCCTTTTGTCTGATCACCTGCAATGGCTGCATTTTGAAAGTTAACCTCTCTAAAAATTAAAATTTTAGTTTAACCACTTTTCCACACGGACGTGCAGAAGTTTAACTAGGAAGACACTCTCAAAAGATTTCTAAGCTTGGCTCCCATCACCCTGGGTCAGTGAGTCCATTAGGAAAACAGGATCTTGTATCCATCTCCCATAGATACCCAGATCCATCAAAGGCTTCAACTCAATCTTGTCTAGTGTGCCAGCAATGCAGATGCATTATATTTTCACCTTTTAGGATATATAGTTGTGAATCAAATAAAGACATCCATAGATTTTTACATGTAAAAGAACAAAACAAAAAAAAGAGATTTTTAGTGCTAAGAAATGCAGATTTCAGTTAAAGAACAACTAGTTATCATGCACTTCTGATTTTTCTGTTCTTTGGCCTTAGGCTGTGTCTTCTTAAGGAGTCAAATATTTGTTCCCTGTGGCATTTCCCTGGCAGTGGAAGCCTTTATTCCTGTGAAGTTTCCTTCTTCAGATGAACTTGCAGTTAGTAAAGACATCCCTGCTCCTGTAGTTCTTTCTCTTTACTGACCTGCTTTTGGCCTTCTTCGTTAAAATATGGCTTAAAATTTAAAAGGTAACTTACATAGCTTTCAAGTTTCTTTGTGAAATGACCCTGTATGAGTGTCATCATTTTATTACATTTTACTTGTAGGTGGTTTGTTACTTCACTTTCCTTTTACTTCTTCAGATCTGGAAGTGTAAAGCAGCAAACACAACATCTTTTGTTCATAGCTTTTGCCACTTGGTTGAGCAATCACGAAAATTTAGGGATATCATCTCAGTGATAGGCATAAGATTTATTCTTCATCTCTACTGGATTATAGCTCACTGTGGAGGAAGAGGACAGCAGACAGGGCAAAAATGAAATTCATACTGTAATGCAAATGCCGGCAAAGTCCTAACCAAACTTCACACACTGTATGAGAAAGAAGCCTTGAAATACATAGATATAAGCAACAAAATACTCCTTAGACCTAATTTTAATACTGCACTTCAATAGACATACTCCAGATGGCACACAAAGATGATAAAATATGCAAACAGAAGTAGCTTGTTAACAGAAGGCCCTGGAAGATGACTGGCAGTCATCTCTATGCCCAGAAAACAAACAAAACTTTCAACTCTTTAAAAGATAGTGTTTTGTGAAAAAAACAAAACAAACGACCCCCAACAACCAAAAAAACCCACAAAACCAAAAACCCAAACCAAAACCAAAACCAACAAACAAAATACCCCCAAACCCCTGTACTAATCTCAATTATAATGCAGGAAACACAAATGTTTGAAGAATTACCATCCTTTATATGCTAACAAATATTGAATGGCAGATGTTTTCCAAGCAGATAGACTATTAAGTTGGCCCTATGTTTCAAAGAAATTATACAAGATGTATGAATTTTTAACGGAGATTACTATTTGAAAAAAATTAGAAGGGATATACAAATAACTTATATTAAATTTCAAGACTAATACCATGAGACATCATACATGTCTCTATGGACAACACAAGATAGAAGATAACTCTCTGCTTATATTTTAGTAACTGATCAAAACTCATATTGTGAAAAAACTTTACAGAATAAAACTGTAGAAGCTGATGATAGAGATTTAGGGATAAAGTCTATTTAAAGTGAAATGCTGTATTGTACAGGATGTAAGTGCTAGTTCTGGCTTTCTGCTGAATGAGGACTGAGTTTTTTAATAATTACAGAAACAACACAAAACAATTTCTGGAACTTCTGCAGTGTCAGGCTTAACACAATTTCTGACAAAAATGCAGCTGTGTTACAGCAAGCCTTCAAAGAGCTTGCAAATTAGTCTTCTTGCTTTTCTGTCCAAAAGGCTACCTTCAGACTTTAAAAAAATTATTTTCGTGAAGCATGGGCTTATTTTAGGCTAGGCAAACAGTAAAGTGGTTGTCTAAAAGCAACAGAAAATGGCACTAATAGAGCAGCTTCCCTACAGTAACCTTCTGAAGGATTTTTTTTAAAAGATTTTGTTCTGTATTCTAGGTGGTTTTAGATAAATTCCACAGCAATGCTCTTTGTAAATGCACAAATCTAGGTAAGTACCATTTTATGCGAGGGGGCAAGGTTTACTTTCTGTAGTTCCACACATTGACTCTGATGAACATTTCATGCAAAAGGAGTTTCTGTAGTAGAACATTTCAGAATTCATGAATAGTAATTGAGCCCTTTAGTTCTGCACTGAACTTAAATCCATTATTCTCCATTTAAAGCAGACACATCATGTTGCTCTACAGAACACTGCTCTGTCAATTCAGTGCTTTTTTCAGTGAGCTGGGCTAGAATATTAAGCACTCTTTGCTCTCAGTATTCTTGCTGTGCTTGGCACATTTAGATTCCATTTGAAACAGGCAATTCTGTTGTTCATAATGAATAGCCTATATGTGTTTATGCACCTTGCCTTTGAAAGGGGAGCATATATTATTTGCCACATCTTGAATCTTTGGCAACCAGTTTGCTTCATTTCCTTTCTCTCTTTCCTCTCTCCCCCCACATAAGCTCTGAAATGTAAAATGTAATAAAAGTCCGTGACAGATTTCTTGCTTCTGTACCACACAAACCAGTCTGTTTCAGCATTCAAAGTGTACATATTTTTTGTCATAGACAAATGCATGTAAAAACAAAGTGTTAAGTAAGAAAGATTAAGGTTTCTAAAATTCCGCTTCCATGCTGAACATTTTCAAGCATTTGCTAGAATGTAACTATTACCCTGCTTAGGTTTTAGTATGCTTGTGCATCGTGTTGTCTGTGTCTACTGTGCTAGCAGAGATACAATTCATTCTCTTCCCATATAATTTTTTTGTTGCTGAAGTTCTGTGAAAGCACAGTTTAAACCCTGCTAGCATGTCCTGTTAAGTTTCCGCACTAGAGGGATTTTATGTTCATCATAAGCAATAAATCATGCAATTTTGCTTAAATGAATTATCTCGTTTGAGAACGGTGTGCTAAGCCAAATTTTATGAAAGCATGCCAAAATTTTGTTTCCAACCTTCCAATTTTTTCTGTTAGCTACATTTATATTACTCTAGATCTCCATTTATAAGGTTTGCCTGCAAAGAAGCTGGGAGAGGAGAAATTGAAGATAGAATCTGAAAAAAATTATCTATATCTTTTGCTTAATGCATCTCCTACACAGATTCCTATGACTAAGAGAAATAATACAAGGAGATCTCTCATGTCTATCCTTAGTGTACAAGTAACCCTAAAAGCATGAGATTCTGAGGAGAAATTATGATGATGCTTATATGGCAGGCACCACAAAGCATGGTGTTTCTTTCTTCTGTACTGGCAAAGTTTAAATACAGTTGTATGGGCTAGTTCTCCGTTTCTCTCTGAGCCACTTCTTTGTGTGAGTGGAATAGAGATATAAAGCCTACTTTTTCTATCTGCATTGGCTGGTAGTATTTTTCATCTGTGCATCAAGTAGATCTTAGGGTAAGTGTGATCAACAAGAAGCTGAAGCTGCCAAAGTTATGGTTATGGTTTAAAACCTAAGGTTGATTAAAAAAGGTATCACAAGCCTTTACCAGGAATTAGCAAAAATTAGATGGAAATGCCTCTGTGAAACAGTCCTCAGGGAGAGAGCAAGGGTTTCTTCAGCACAGCGCACGTGGGTTCCAACTATCGCAGCACCCATTCATACCTCTCTTGCCAGCCGATGATGGCACTGAATAAGCTACATATTTTATCTGGTGTGGTAACAGTAATGCAAAGAGAATCCCCAGTTTCTAGACAGCTAGCAGGACAAAGCAGTTTGAGAAGACCTACAAGTATAGTCCAGTCTTCCCAGCTCAGATGTTAGCAAAGTGCTTTAAGATTACCAATTGCAACAGTCTTGTTTGAACTGAACTGAAAGATGTGTGAGGAATGGTGATGCCAGTTTAGAAAATTTTTTAAAATGCAAATCATTGTCTTGCCTCATAAAGAATTTTTCAAGAAAACAAGAAGGTAACACTTCAGAATTTAAAGACCGTAATTTGAATTAAATATTAATGCTTGGATATTTGGATCACAAAGGCAGTTGACACAGTACCTCTTATAGTGTACAAAGTAGATACTCACCCTGAAAAAAACAATATTTAGATTTATTTTAGTCAGAAAATGGAGACATTCTGCTATGGGCTGGGTTTTGTTCCTTGCAGAGGTCAAATCAGTGTCTGTTTGAAAAATTCGTGAGCCAGAAAAAGGTAATTTTTACTGAATATTTCTGAGAGATCTCCTTTCTTATCAGAGCTGTGCAAGTTTTTAGAAGCTTGCCACTATGTCTGCCTTCTGATTTTTCGCAAAAAGCTTACAAGTTCAGTCTGAGAAAATAGTCAGGTTACATTTTTGTCTAGCTTTTTATGGTATGTATCTTTTTGCATAGTAAGATATATCACTGTGATGCTTGTGTAATACACCATATACTGGTTGGGTTTTTTTTCTGGAGGAAACTAGTAATTTAGGAAGGTTAGTGTTTCAAATTCATGCTGTTATTTCAGTGTCAATCACTTTTTAAAAAATCATCGTGAAAATATACATGAGTTTATGGGTTTATATAATTAATTTCTGTAATAAACTGTGTGTAGCTAGAATTGCTGAGGATCAATAACTGGAAGGCTTTGCTAGACTAGTTTGCTTTTTTGAGTCTCAAATCTTAACTGCAAAGCCTCAGACTACTGCTGAAAAATAGGCAAAGAGAATATTTCTTTTTCCGTTTCTTTTGGTTTTAACATTATTGGAGCACCTAGAAAAAGAAGCTGAGACTGGCGTCTGGACTTGTGTTTGTAATGACCCTTAAGCACTGTGTGTCTGAAGAGCTTGTTTTGTACATGGCAGACAAAAAGGGGTCTGGAGCCAGAAATGCTCTGAGGTGCAGTAACTTGCTACTTGGCAGGGAAATGCTGAAGCAGTATCACAACTAACTTCCAAACATAGTCTTGTATTCCTTGGGCAATGTTGCCTTTAAATAAGTCCATGCAAATAATTTAAAGAAAAATACTGCTCCTAAGTCTAGATAGAGTCATAAACAATTATTTACGTATTGGATGCTGATTTCCTCTAACAGTTATACAAATTGCAATAACGTTGTGTAATTTCACTCACTTTCTTGTCCTCTTCCTTTTTTATAGCTTTCGTGTTTTGAAAAGACTTTACATTTTTATGTTACTCAATTAGACGTGAGGGATTTAGCTAATATGTCCTATTCTTTTCACTTATTTTTTAACATTTTATATCTTATTTATTAAATAATTTGTTGTACTTTATAATATAATTATATACATATTATTTTAAATCATGCATTTTAAAGAATGCAATTTGATCAGAGTGATACATCTTTTTGTATAATGCCACCTACCTAGATGCTTTACACCTTGTGACCACCCTGGGCCCAACATCTGAGGCAGATATTCAGTGAGGAAGGACTCTGATAATGCCACTGCAGTCTGCATTTCTGCGCTACCTGCTTAAGAGTTTTATTTCTGTCGCTCTGGGCTGGGTCCCCCTGGAATTTCTTTCAGTGTTAAATCCATGTGGATGGGAATTATTCATGACTTAATTTAACATAGGAATACAATTCTCAGCTGGTATGTAATCTGGCATAGAGGTAGGACACTGTCCCAGCTTTTTAAATGCTGTAGCTGGTAAATGCCAACTTTGTAGACAATGTCAAAAGTAGTATTACCTTTCAATGGAGTCTGATAAGGTCCTGGTGAAAAACAATCACCTCGAGATAAGATCTTGTGTTTCTTTGGTCCTTTTGAAAGATTTTAATGTCAATTATGGGTATAAAAAATACATTTATCTGAAAAATTAGGACAATGTATATTAGTAGGAGAAATATAATCTCATGTGAATTTCCAAAAGCATGGTTCAGTGCATTTGATAGCTTATGGTGAAGAAGGACTAAAAAAAACCAAACAAAAACCCAAAACCAAAAAAACCCAAAATAAGTAATAATTACAGATAAATTTTGATTAATAGCTATACAAGGTAATTTCAATACCATTTAGTATACACAAGAACCCAAAAGTTCCAATGAGTGTCACTGAAGTTAAATAATCTTTATAATAAACTCTAAAATAAACTCTATAAAATTGTTATAGTTATACTTGCTTGTGTGTACCTAATAAATAGAGAAGGAAGAATCTTGAAGAACAGCTGCTTTTAGAAAATAGTGAAGGCAAGTATGTGACTACCTGTTTTTACTATCTGTCTTTGTATGTTGTTTGGGATATGTGTCAGATTTTTTTTTTGCATGGAAAATAAATAGTAGTATACTGACATCTCATAAAGATACCTTTTTTCTCATCAGTGACTGCAGTCAAGCCTCGTCTTTAATTGGTAGCTTAACTGATTAGTCCTTTTTAAGAAATCTTTCCTGCCAGGTTGAAATATATGCCTCTTTTTGTACTAGGCAGTCATCAGTACCTAATCTCCTCCCTCAATCTCCTGCTCTACCCATTTATTCATTCACATTTTGGTTGCTCTTTTTATTCTGGCTGAATTCTGTAGGTACCATAAGCTGACTGGACTGTATGTTCTCTCCAGGTCATATGTTTTTAAGACGCTGGTAATTTTCAGCTACAAAAGAAAGGGGGGGTAAAATCTTTGGTACTCTGTCTCTGACTAGTTGGCAGCAAGTAGATAAACAAAATAACAGAAACATCATCTTTTTTTCTTTTGTTCTTTTTTCTGCTCTAACATCTAGAGTTAAAGACGAAATGTCATTTACAATTCAACACTGTACAG
Organism: Aviceda cuculoides; assembly: GCA_035590195.1. Lineage (NCBI taxonomy): Eukaryota > Metazoa > Chordata > Aves > Accipitriformes > Accipitridae > Aviceda > Aviceda cuculoides. The sequence goes on from JAVJGG010000031.1 coordinate 19,459,193, forward strand.
AGGAATTATGGTAGTAAAAAATGCAAAAGAGTATCTAAAAACCCTCAATAGTGACCTGAATTTTTGAAATTACTTGTATGTTTTAGACAGAAGAGAAACAGAAGAGTGACCACAGAAAGATTTTTTTCTTTTGCTAGAGTCTGTAAGTCACTTTGCCACAAGCTATGTGAAAGTTTAAATATCCTCCTTGTCCTCTCATTTTGTGTGTGCTCTGAGAGCAGAAACAGGCAAACAAGCGCATGTCTGATGATACAGGAGAGTCTGCTGGCAGGAGGACTGGTGTCATGCACTTGAAGAAATGCGTGCAAGAGCAGTATATGTTTAGAATCATGGGAGTCTTGCTTTGTCATTGTATATAGCAGTGTTGCCAAATGTTTGGGGTGAGGAAGGAGATCAGCAGTTTGGCAAATCAGTGTGAAAACTGAATTGATAAAAAGACTGTGATAAATCTTAACTGGGTTTAATGGTTATTTTTGACTGCAGTTTTTTTCTATATAGAAATGAGTGTCTGCTAGCTATAATTTTTTTAAACTTTACTTTTAAAACAGACATTCTTTAAAAAAGTCCGATTAATAAAAGCTTTTATGCTCATTTTCACCTCATACTTGAGTTGCCGTCTGCGTTTTAGCTTACATATATCAGTTGCCCAGCTCTGCTCCTGATACAGTGAGATAGTTAAGCATTAGCTTAATGGCTTCACTGAAGTAGAGTTTAAGATTTGACACATGTTTGCTTTAAAAGATCTTACAAAAGAGGTAGTCGTTAATCAGCCTCTTGAAATCAGTAGCCACATTTAATAAAATCAAGGTCTGTGTATCCCTGGACAAAAACGTCAAAGAAGGCCTACCCTAAACTAAACTGGCACTTAGTGTTTCAGGGGCTTTTTTTTCTCCTTTCTAATATTCTTTTGAAGAGGATAAACAAGGCAAGCTAAAACCCCAAGCACATTCGTGTCATTCATGTCGCTGAAATCCTTAAACACTGAAAATGAAAAGCATCTCTACACCCACAATAATATGACTACAGCAACTTTTTTTTCTCAAGGGCATTTGCTTCTGCTGTCTGGACAGCAAAATTCCTTTGTCTCCCCCCAAAACATTGCAGAGTAGCTTCAAAGCTTGGAGCCTGAGTTGACTCTGCAGCCCTTCATCACTTCTCTGTCGGGCAGGAGATCTACGACTCTGAAATACGCCTCGGTGTGGATTTATCTCTCAATTTGATGTCACAGCTTGGTTTTGATGTACCTCCTCCTCAGGGAGCTTCTGGGCAAGGTGTTTATAAACCCCTACCGAGAGTCCTTCCAAATAAACGTATAAAAGTTGATTCATCTCTATGCAGTATCTTCTTCTTTTCTTAAAGTATCGAGGTAAGAAGATTGATTTTATAAAATTCTGTCTCCCTCTCTGAAAACAGAAGACATATTTAGAAAACCCGTAGTGTCAGAAGACAGATAACTACTATTGAATGTAATGAAATGTAATCAGGTTGTAAATAGCCCGTAATTCACATACTTTACAAAGGGTTTTAAAATAGCTTTCTGGGGTTGAAGTAATTTCCCCCCTATTATTACACTTACAAATAAAATACCTTTTTAGGATTTTTATTAATTTAAGGAATGGAGATTCTAAGATCACAGTAGACTGCAAAACAAGACTAGAATTTACCCAGTAATTGCATAATAATGTGTTGGGTACTCAGACATATTTGAAAGCCACTGCAAAATTTCATACTCTGCAGCTCCACCGACTCTTTTGTGCTTCAGACGTAACAGGACTGAAGTATTAAAAATCATAGAGTCAGGGCACAGAACAGAAAGTAAGAAAGGGAACCCCTATCCTATATGTTAGGCAGATTATGAGCTCCTCTTAAATGAGCACAAAAATTATTCCACAACACTATACAATCAAAGGTTTCTTTTTAACAAGCCATTAATGTACCACCGCTGGATTGCTTGGGGAGCCTGTCTGCTGTGACAAACTGCAGCTGACATTTTGTCTCAGGGCAGAAATTGGTGTGTGATGGGAAGGAAAGCTTAGTCTCAGTCTTTCCTAGTCTTTCTTTTCTCAGTCATTTTGGGAATTACGCCACTTAACACATTTGTTTTCAGCCTTCTGGTTTTTTTAATTGATTTCGTGCTTTGTGACCATTTGAGCTCAAAGAAATAATGTTTTAACATTGAGAACTTGGGAGGTTTTGTATAGCTAATGGATCCTCGTCACTGCAAGTGGAAATAGCAGTCACAGAAATTGTCTGGGCTTGTAGAAATATACAAGGTGTGAAGAATTTAGTACAGATCATTTTAAAAGTTAGAGAAAACTGTAAAAAAATTTAGCAAAATGAACTGTATGGAGGAACTATCTGATGATACGTGTTACTGGACAACTGGAAATACCTATGAAGTATATTTGATATATCACTATGAGTGATCTGTTAATGGGTTACTAAAATGAAATACCACAGCAAAATGTATATTCCTTCTAACTAAGCAGGCACCGCTATTTAGTGAGGGAAGTGAGTGTTAATACATGCTCTTTACTTTTTGTAAAATATTGTGATCATATTTTCAAGAATATTTTTTAAAAATTCAGGCTGATCAATGCTCCTTGATTAAATGCTCTGATTAAAGTGAAAAAATAAAGCAAATTGTTGTGAAACTCAGCTATTTCTGTGGTGTAACATCCCTGTATTAGAGACAGAATAAAACTCTTAAACAGGATGTGGGACATATTGCTAAGAATCCCTGCAAACTTGTCCCTCTGACAGTAAAAATAATATTTTCCACCTAAATAAAATAATTTGTCATCTGTCTATCTCTGGAAGAAAAGTTATTTAGAAGAATTTGGGGAACAAGTGGAAGACCAGCTTCACAACTAATTTGGTCTGGTTTTGTGGCAATTACATACTAATGAGTTGTTCCTGCAAACTGTATTGACTCACCTCTTGTCACTTCTGAATAGCACCACTGGGTGGTTTGTGTTAGTACCTGGAGTCTGTAGCTACTCTAATTTAAGCAACTTTCCCACTGATACTTCTCAGAGAAGCACTGAGGGTTGCATAGTTGGAGTTCAGCTCCATAATATAGAGATTATAGAAAGAGACTAAGAACAACTGTGAAGCGAGAACTATTAGGGGCAAATAACACTGTATTTCGGAGGTTTTGAATGTCTGGCCATTAAATCAGTATAAAATAACATCTTTAATTGCATATTGGACTTTAGAAGGGAATTAACAAGTTATGATTAAAATGTGAATTTTTTTAGCACTTAGGTTTAATTTCCTTCTGTGTATATTCATCCCTGCTGTGTTTTTTTGTCATAACACTATATAGCTTCCCATTATCTGATCTCTTTGTCTTTGACAAGCTGATGTTTTTTAACATACCAATCCAGCTTTGAAAGCTGTTAAAATTCAGTGGATGCCTTTACCTCAGGCCACGTAAAGGGATCAATCACTTTGGGCTACGAGGACTATTTTGGAAAGCGCTCCCCTGCAGCTCCTCTTTTGTGGAGCAACAGTGACGACCAGCGGCCAGTCACCTAAAGTTGGCCAAGCTACTCGTTGTGGATGTCCTTCAGACTACCAGCCACCCATATCCATTCTTCAAAGGTAAAGAACAGAGTTAATTTATTTCCTTTTACATCTCTTAACTCTGGCGATGAGTTTAAAAGAAAAGAGTGCTGCTTTCCTCGAAAATAGATGTGCCCTAGCAATTCAGGACAGAGCTTCCACATTTAGGTCAAAAAGGTACATACTTGACCTGTGTTATTGTCCATGTTGTGTATCTGTACATATGTATTGCCGTTAAAGGTTTCAGTGCCTTGCTGATGGTATACGACATGGATAAAATAAAATTTACTGTGCAAAGCATTCATGCTTTAGTTCTTCTAACGGGAAAGGAAAACATTTGAAGAAAAAGGTCATCCTTTTCCCCTGATAGGCAGTTAATACCTATACGTAGCACTTGGATATAAATAATTTGACATTAGCATGTGTTGCATTTTAGTGCATGATTTCTTCCTTAAAAATACTGATTTTATCTGAGAGACAGTTACTCCTGGTGGTGATGCTGTAGAAACCAGGGTAAAAATAATCTTTTCCGCTGCTTTTTAGTTTAACAAAAATAACAGTTTCACTTACAATCTGAAGTTTGAGCTAGCTGTATTTCGATAGCAGTTGTCAGGATTAGTGGGATTATTTTTGTGGAGAGGTGCCCTTAAACTTAAGGAAGATGCCAGGACTCAACCCAACGGAGTTTGGTTTATATTGTTTGAAGGTTTAATGCAAGGTAAATTTTTTACATTAGGCTGGAATTAGCATCTTCTGCCATTTCTCCTCCTTATCAAAGATCCTTTTCCTCCACTATACTAAAGAGAACAAAAAAAACACAGGGTGGGGGAAAGAAAAAACCAGGGTGGTGGGGGAGGAGAATCTCCAAACCCTCATTTTCTCTTCTCTGGCACTGCTTTATGAGTGCTTATGGCAAATCTGCTTCTGTAATCATAACTTGAACCCATCTAGGGATGAGATTGGCTGCTACCTTAGTAGTTCCGCTTAACGTATTCATGATTAGCATGCACAGAAGGAGTAGAATTAGGATGAATGTTTTTGGAACAGTACAGATAAATCCTCATAAATGTAGTACAACAGCTCTGGACATGCACAGTGCTGAAATGTAATGAAGCTGAACTCTGTAGAGAGTTTGGTATTCTCAGTACCATACCTCTCCTAATGAACTCATTTAGATTAGAAAATGGATTTAACATTTTATTGGAATTAACCTCAGCCAGTAAAGAGGATTACAATTTCTTTCCATAAATATGTTGATATTACAGGCTGAGGTAGCATGTTACACGAATATTAAGCATTTTATGAATATTGTCATGAAGCCAGAAAGACTACAAGGTAATTGGGTTTTAATATAGTGATACTGTTCTTATAATAATTAAATTTGAAAAGTAATAAAAGTATATGTGACAAAATTTTTAAATCCATGTTTTGTTGCATTTTCACAACTTTAGAAATTCTTAAAATGAAAATCATGCCATGTTTTCACCAAAGAATCATTTTCATCTGTTTGTTTACAAAAACGGAGAACTAAAAATATCACAGGTCCTTAAGGCAGGTAACAGGGCACATTATAGGAAAGAAGAAACGAGACTAAATCATTGATGTCTTGGTTATCTTTATAGATGGAGCATAAAAAAAACAGAAAAAGAGACTATTGCAAAAGCTTGGTAATGTTGTTTGAGCATTTTAGGGTGGTTTTTTTTCTAAATTAAATTTAGGGCCTGAATTTGAATTTCAGTATAGCTTGTCTGTAAAAATCATCTCCTGCATGTCTGAACAATAACTAATTTTACTGGCTGAAATGCAGTGTACGCAGTGCTGGAGAATAGCTCTGAGCTTAAGGGAAGTACCAAGCAAATACATATAAAGCTGCAGAATTCAGAATAGATGGAATTGGACATATAGACTGACTTCTTGAGAGAATTTCCTCTTGCTAGGAAAGCCTTTCATTTAAAATGCCCGAATACACAGAATTAATTTGTAAGGTCACTAAGTAGGATTGTTTCCTCTGTAGGAACCTTTCACCAATTTAGTTCAACAACCAAGTAACATTTAGATTATGAGAAATGATCAACAGCAGAAAAATCTAGCACAGTCAGTCTTCAGAGTGATGATTCTAGTGCTAAAAAAAAAATCTTTAATACAAAGTGTCGATATGGGAATGTGGAAAGAGAACAATCTCAACAAGGAAGAGCTTTCTGAGGTGTGACAGGGAGTAGCTAGGATGGCTAAACAAGAAAATATACTGTCATGAGCATGGTAACTTGAATAAAATGAAGTAAAAGTTAAATACTTGTATTTAATGTGAAAGAATTTTTGTATTGAATTATACCGCAATGTACATTATGCAGTAGAATCTGCTACGAGACTTCATATGTTTGATCATTGCTGCCTGGCCAGGCCAGGTTCAGAAATTCAGTCAATAATTCAGAATTTTGTTAAATTGAAGACTGGATTGAGCATTAGAATAAAAAATCAGAAAAAAACCCAGAGAAAAGAATCAGCTAAGAAATCTTGTGGGTTTACACTGGTTTATTGTGCCTGCAGAGATGTTTCCAGAGTATTTCCTTTTCTCATGAAAATGAATAATGAAAACATCTTTAGTCTCTGTTGGTCTGGGTCTTGTTCTACCTAAAACTACTCTAAAAATTTTTTACTACCATTACAGCTAAGCAGCATGGGAGTTGTAACTCAGTTTATTCAAGAAAATGGGGTACTGGTTATGAGTCAAAAAATTATGTATAAGGAGTTGAAAAAATAGTTCAATGCTTTGATGAGTCACTTCATAACACTTTGTACGTTGGTACTGATCAAAACCTTAAAGCACTGAGGATCCTTTCATTATTCTTAATATCACAAGTATCAATGATATCTCGAGCAGCTGGGAGTGCTGCATACTTCCCCTCAAGCCCGGATCTCAACAGATCATAATTTGCAAAATGTTAAACTCTAAAAATTTGGCTGGTGCCTAACTGGGAGTTGATATATACTGTCTTGAATTACCACTAGTTTTGAAGAAATGTATTCATATTCATGGACTTGTGAGTGAAGGTTATTAATCCTAAAAAAAACCACACAAAAAGAAAATAGAAAACAAGAGAAAAAACAAGAAACAAGATCCCCAAATTTTTTTTTTTACATGCTCCCCCTTCTGGTGGGTTGTTTTTATTATTATCTTGGTTCCCTGGATCTGGAATTACGTGCATCACCTGTTTTGGCATTCCTGCCATGTTTATGGAAAGAAGTTACAGAATTACTTGTCTACATAATATCAGTCTGCTTGTCCAGCAATTAATTATGGCACCAGTCTTTTTTGTTATTCTAAGTGATACCAGCCTCAACCCTTCTTCAGGGAATCTGCCTTTATCTTCTGAATTGCCAGAATTACCTCTTTTGCTTCTCCAAACAGACACTGTTGGGTGCTGAGAAGGAAAGGAGAACAGAGCAGGAGGGATGGAAAGTAATGAAAAGACCTGCTGGATCCTTTCTTCCACTTCTCCTCTCCTCAGCTTTCTTTAAATAATGTCAGTTGCTTCCTCAGCCAGTTCTGACAGCAAACTCTTCCTGAAGAGGTAGGGAAGCAGTGACACAGACAATGTTTAGTAACAATGTCTTAATAACACAACATTGAGTTGTAATTGTCTTTTTGTTATAAATACATTTTATTCCTTGGGCCTTTACCACTGTTCTCACTCAATTTTTTTCATTTTCATAATTAATTAAAAAGGCAATGTTCTATAACCAGTGATTGAATTATATGATATTACTTGCCTAAGGCGATCAAAATTAATCAAAATAAGGAGTGAAAGTTTTGCTATTTTTAATACAGCTGATTTGATTCTGGGGTTTTGATCAAATTAAATGAAGGATCAAATTAACCAGTGATTAAATTGAGTAAAAGGCACTTTGTATGCCTGAAATATATTCTAATTTAATTAATTTCAAGACACAAAATATTAACTGGTTTTAAAAAATTATTTGTATTTCACTGTTTAATTCTCTAGAAACTATTTCTTTCTGAATGTTAAAATCTTTTACAAGAGAAAAAAACAACTTTAAAAATAATTTCCTTCTTAATTCTTTCATTTTTTCCCGCATACTTTTTATGCTTATAGAGAATCCTTTGTCCTCATAAACTGTTATTACCAAGCTTCTGAACTCAGCCTACAAAGACTTGATGTGTCAAAGGCCAGTTTGGCAGATACTGAGACTTCCCAGAATAGAACCTGCCAACCTGAGCCGGCAGTTTTGACCACAAAAGTCCTCCAGCTGTTACTATTTAACCCATGCATTTGCAGAAGTGCTACTGTTTTGTCGTATAGAATTTCATTTACGTTTTGTTATAAGCTAGTTTATATGTTTGTTTAATAGACTGGGGCAAATTTTTTCTATGGACCATCACATATAAAGAAATTAAGAAAGGAGACTTCTGTTATGGTGGAGAAATCGTCTGCGTGACAACAAAGCCAATTGTGAACAATTTTTTGTTTGCGTGCTAAACGAAAAGCTTGAAACTGCACTCTTGACTCCTACTGGGAGTTTGCACTGGAAAGTTGCTGACCCAGTTGGGGCACAGCTGCAAGAAGCCAAAGCTCGTGGTAGTTTCCTTAAAGGTGGTTTTTACTTAACATTTAATGTTCCTCAGAATCAGGGAATAACATAGCAAAATGGCAAGGTGAGGCACAAGGTCTAGAGTTACCTTATATTGAAATGCTTCTCTTCAACTCTTTACTGTTAATAGAAGTGAAATAAAGCTACAAGTGTGTAAAAATACCAAAGATTGATTAAAAAAAGTTGATGTTGTGTATCAAGGCTGAGTGTATTTATGCATTTGAAGCACTTAGAAATTTCAAGATGACTGTACTGGTTGTAAGTGGAGCCTAATCTCATTATTCTCTGAAGTCCTGGAAAAGGCACACTTAAAGGATTAGATCTATTTGCTGTTATCAGCATGGTCAAGCTGTTGCAGCTATTTTTGATTAATGCATTTATTCTCTCAAACGGAAAAAACTTTTAGTGGTTAAAAAGAGGAAAATGGAAATGGACACTTATAGCACTCTGAAAGTGCTATCATACTCTAAGTAGCATTTTATAGTCACTTCTGGCGTCATTTTGAAATAACCATAACCAAGAGGCGAACAACTGGCACAAGCCAGCTCCTAGCTAATTCTATACTTCTGTGCTTGGAAGTGTTTGTTAGTCAGTGGGAGCAGAAGCTGTGAGGTGAAATTTTGGTGTTGCCAGTTTGATAGTCCTGGTGATAAACTCTGGAGAAGCATGTAAGACAGGAAAAGGCACAAGCTGCTGGACAGTTAAGAGATTTATGGCTGATAGAGCCAAAGAGTGGAGAAGCAACAGAGAACCCTAGGATTGCATAGCTTATAAATATCAGGTTTGAGGCCTTAAGGATAAGGTCAGCTTTACTCTGCTGGCTTGTCTTACATGTGCTGTACAGGACTCAGCCTTTAGGATGCACAATTTCTTTGTGTCTCTGCTTAACATAGGTATTTTCTATTGTTTAGGATGAGCGGTGCCTGCATAAAGATTAGAAGATATCCACTGGGTGGGATCTAAGACTGCAGGCACCTGCAGTTTCCCAAAGTGTTTTGCTACATAGAAGAATATGATCTTTTAGAATCCCTACATGCAAGATACCTTACAGAATCTGAATTGTTTTCCTGTCACATTTTTTATTTATGTTTGATAATGAATAAGTCAGTGGGAAAAATATTTTGACTTTCCTGTTCTGGCCTTGTATCAATTTGGAATTAGAATTTTTCAACTCAACCTGCATTTCAATAGCTTTTTTCTTGCTATTCACTTAGCTGCAAAAATTAATATCATTCTATTTATTTATTTTATACGGTACTTGCATGTTTAATGCATTTTAAGATCCTTAGCTAAGTGTTGTCATGGAGTTAAGTGCTTTTATAGTGTTTGCACTGTGCATTTTAAAACTGAAAACAAATTGTTTGGAAAATTGTTTTTATGAGTCTTACAAAAAGTAGTTTGAGAAATGCTTGGAACTGCCGGCAGTTTGATGCAAAAGGTCAGGTATATAACTATATTTCTATTGCGTCCTTGACAGCTATTATATTTTCTGTGACACTTTTAGCCTTGAATATCACTTATATGACATCTGTGAGTTCTTGAATGTTTACTCTTTTCTCAAATTTTGCTTTTTAATAGTTCTCAATTCAGTAATATTTCTTCCATTGAACTTATTTCTTCCTACTTCCCATTTAATTTTAAGAACTTCAGTTATTTAAAAAGAGGAAAACAGTAAACACGTCCCTTTTTAAAATTCCACTACCTACCTCTTATTCTCTCTTTTTTCTGATGGACATAGTCAAAATACTTCTGCTTCCTCTTTGGTGTCATGTTCTTTACATGACATCTAGAGGCCAAAGTTGATGTGACCTGTATTTAACCTTTCTGTGAGGCTTTATAGACCCATTGGTAAACCAGAGATAGGAATCATACTATCTGCATACATAAAATCATTGAACAGTCCAAAACAAATCTTCTTTCAGAAACTGTATTTCATGGTGCCATCGTCCAGGACATGTAAAAGATCTGTTGAGGAAAAAAAAAGAAGTCTGAAAACAAAGACTATATTTATTTTATATGCAATCCTCTGTGCAGTTAATTCACATAGTAGTTGTAAAGTAATCTCATTAGAGCATCTGACATTTGCCTATGACAGCCAGAACCCTTTAGGTAATCAATAATGCTAATATAAAGTACCTGATTAAATACACCTTCATTTCCATCTGTATTCTCAAGTTGATATACAAATTCACCTTGCCTGTATCATTTTAATTCCTGTCTTCTGATTCTTGCTTTTAACTATATCTACTGCATCCATCAAAAGACCAAAAGAGTCAACTTTTGCTATATAAAGCAGAATAAGGTACACTATTACAACTTCATATGCATTCGGTAAGCTGCTTCAAAATATGTAATTCAATAAACTTGAGTTTCATTAAGTCATTTTTATGTATTTGTAAACATATTACTAAATGCAGCAAGCAGAAAATAACTCATACTGCTTTAGAGATTGTTTACATAGCCTAAATATGGATCACAAACAATTTTTTTATTATTTTTTTGCTTTATGAATAAGGAAGGGTAAAGATTCATTCTGTGATGATGCATGCAGGAAAATACTTCCCCCGATGAAGAGAGAGATCTTTTTCTCTAAATTACTGTGCTGCTTAGACCTGGTTTATCATTTTAGACTATGTATTTTAACTTCTCTTTTTTTCCCCTAAGACTGCATAATAGGTTTACTATTATGCATATCCTGGTAAAAACACTGTCTCTCTCAGGATGCAGCCCATTGATTAGCAATTAGCTAAGCTTGTTTCAAGTCATAAACACTTTAGACCTTGAACTGATATCTACACTGAAATTTCCAAACTAGTTTATACTTATTCCTATAGCCATTCAGTCTGGATTACCAACACTCAACTGCAGTGTGAGTGTGTGAGATCATTATCAATAATAGTCATTATCTTCTGGTAATGTTTTGTTTAAAAGTGTTGTATTGCTTTAGAAGTCTTTAAAATTGGACCATGGTGAAGTTTTTATTTAGTACTTCTACTCAGCCTCCTGAATGCTTCTCAAAATGGCTGGTCTGGGACTGGTGGGATAGTCTGGTCCCATTGCCAGGCCAGGAATGGGTCTGCATGGTGCCCTGGAGATGGAAGGGGAAGTTCCTGCCAGTGCCAGGAACTGGAGAAATTAGGAGCACACTTGAAGCAATTTCCGTTATGTTTGTCTGCAATAACTGACCCTAATTAACTACGGCTAGCCATTTCTTCAGCAAAAGACTATTTTAGCTAAAATGACAAATGCCATAGTGGTTTTTTCATTCTCATGAAGGATAATCATCATCTGTGATTGTACTTCTGAAACAATTTTAAATTATATTCATTTAGTACATCAACACTCTTTTTCTTAGTAGCAAAGAGTGTGAATCAGTTTGTTCTGATGTCCTAAGACCTAACAGCATGATACTATATCTTTGAAATTACTGACTGTGGGCTTGCATCTATCAAATAAATCCAGTCTACACCGGAAAAAACCCAACAACCAAAACATATGTTTCAGACAAGTTTCTCTCTGGTTTCCTGTCCTAAAAACTAAACTCAAAACCTGAAAAATATAAACCCAAAACAAAATTTAAAAACTTCTTTCCACTTGTATTGTGCAATTTAAATCACAATTTTCCCTTCAGTGTATTCAAATACTTTAAGTAAACTGATGGAATAAGAAAGGCTGAAGGTAGCTAAAGATAAAATAAGAAAGGATGTTGAAGTCTTTGTTGGAAATGCCAGAATATGTTTATTCATTGTTTTCTCAGTAATAGTATTTGTAAGTCTGTGTATTATGCACATAAATATTTACAAAAAATAGTTTTGTATTCCTGAAGTTTTAGCATATGTTTGTGTGCTAGTTTTGGCTGGGATAGAGTTAAATTTCTTCATAGTAGCTTGTATGGTGCTATGTTTTAGATTTCTGCTGAAAACATTGTTGAAAACTGTTCTGGATGGTTTGGTTATTGCTGAGCAGTGATTACACAGAGCCAAGGCCTTTTCTGCTTCTCACACCACCCCACCAGTGAGGAGGCTGGGGGGCACAAGAGGTTTGGGAGGGGACACAGCTGGGACAGCTGACCCCAGCTGACCAAAGGGATATTCCAGACCATAAGACATCGTGCTCAGCAATAACAAGCTGAGGGAAGAAGAAGGAAGAGGGAGACATTCGAAGTGATGGCATTTGTCTTCCCAAGTAACCGTTACACATGATGGAGCCCTGCTTTCCTGGAGATGGCTGAACACTTGTCTATGGGAAGTAGGGAATTAATTGCTTGGTTTGCTTTGCTGGGATGCATGGCTTTTGCTTTACTTATTAAAGTATCTTTATCTCAACCCATAATTTTCTCCCTTTTACCCTTCTGATTCTCTTCCCCATCCCACGGCTGCGTGAAACTTAGATGCTGGCCTGGGTTGAACCATGACAGTTACGAATCCAGGTCTCCAAATACTGTTTTTTAAAAAGAATGTTCTAGACTTAACCTGATTTATTACCACCTTCCCATTTCCTCAAAATATATTTTTGTCATGGTAGGACTACACATGAGGGTTAACATTGCTTTGTGTGAAGTTTAAATGTATTTTTCTTTTTTAATAATTATTTCAGGAGTATTACTGCATCCTTTTGACATTTTTGTAGTTGAAGAACTATTTCATATCCTGAGTATTCTAGAGGAATATGTTTGCCTACTGGTTTTCTCTAAATTCTTTCCAAATGCACAAGAGTAATGTAGTATTTCTGTACCAGTTCTGACTTATCCTAGTATCTTAAATCATATTTTATTTCAACTTAAAGAGCAAATTCACCTACACACTAAAGCAAGTAGACCATGCCAGCCCATTAAGCTGGATTATATGGCTGTTTTGCCTCTCCTCAGCACTGCTAAAAAGCCAAAGCATGTTGATGATGCATAAGAGGCTTAATTTGAAATATTAGTAACATAAACGTGCTTTATGAGGGCAAAAGGGAGAGCTCAATCTCCAAGTCACAAGTTCTACAAGCTCTATGGGCATGTATGACGACTTTTTTCTTGATAGTGCTGCTTCCCCCAGCAGAGGGAATGGTCTGAAAGGGAGTCTTTCAGGAACTTTCTTTCAAGGCCCAGGTAGTATGTAGCCATGTGATTTTTAAGTTCCACGAGAATGAAGCTGAGTACACCCTGCATTACATTTCTATTTCCTTTACTCAGTCTCGCTCAGCTTCTTGGTATATTACAATCACCAGAAGTTTTGAGTGCAAATTGATTGATTAATAGCTCTGATGTCACAACAAATTAGCAGTATTTAGTCTTACTCTGTTTAAGTAAAATTAGCTAATAATAACAGATAGTAGACTTAACTTAATTTTCTGAAATGGAGGATTATATACAGGAGTTCAACAGCTTTTAAAAATAAACTTCAAGAACTTTCTTTTTGAAAAAAAGAAAAATTTTTGAAAAATTTTCTTTTTGAGGTCATTAGTGGGAAAAGACTGACATATGCTAAATGGACCAACACTTTTCTTAAAGTAGTAAAATTTTAATTAACTCAGATTAATTAACTACCTTGTAATTTCTCAGAAAAATTAATTGTCCTCACAGGTTGTGTATTAATTTTGGGAATAATGCGCTTCATTCATCACTTAGAAGTCCTTGCAAGCTGCAGCTTGGTCAATACCAATAGCGCCACAAATGAGATTGCCCCTGACCCTTCTCTAGGCTGAGAGTCCTGGATATCTCAGCCTTTCCTCATAGGAGAGATGCTCCAGTCCCTTAAAAATCCTTCTTTGTGGCCCTTCTCTGGACTCTGTCCAGCAGCTCCCTCTCTCTCGTACTGGTGAGCCCAGCATTGGACACAGTACTCCAGCTGTGCTGAATAGAAAGGAAGTATGACCTGGCGTGTTTGCAAATAACACAAAGCTTTGAGAAATTCCTTTTGGTTTATCTGTTACTGACTTGGATAATCAGGTCAATGACAAAGCCCTTTGGGACCCCTTTTGATTCAATGCAATGAATTACGTTAGGCAACGACCGTAGCTAACTGTTCTCCAAGTATAGCCATAAGGGCATTTTTGCCTCCACTCTACGAGGTTTTCACCTAGAACCTATTTCCTAAAAATCTGTATTGAAAGTCAAGACATACAACATTTGAGATGAATTCAGTTCCCTATGCATAGACATCCAGTAACATATTAGGCAACATAAAATATCCTGCCTGGCCTCCAGCTGTCAGCCAGAAGAGAGCAGATCTCCCCTGGGTTGTAAGTCATATCTGCCAACCAAGTATGGTTGTCTTGGATGCCTTCATGGTAATGAATATTATATTTAAGCAGCTGAATCCCATCCCTGCTCTTTGATTTAATGGTTTGGGGGTTTTTTCCTCTTTACCACTGGACTTTTTAGATGTTTCAAAAAGTTTTTTAGAAAGATTTGACATTCTTTGCTCTTGACAGCTGTTACTTGGTTTCTTGTAATCTTACAGGTGTTGTGTACTTTGTTTGGTTATTTATCCCAGAACTGTCTGTTCTTTATTCTCTGGCCCATATTTTGTTTGGTTTTTTCTTTTTTGTCCTTTCTAAAAGAATGTCACTATACTTTCTAGTCCTTGTCTTCTAGGGTGTCATCTGTCTTCAACATATCAAGTATTTTGAATAGCAGCTGACCACAAAATAATAATCTGATCCTGACATAATAATGTAGCAATCCAGATATACCAGAAGTCAGTAATTTGCTTTAAATAAGTTGTTGTCTCCTTTTCCATTACCATATTTGCTTTCCCATGTCACAGAATCCAGCATTGGCATGGAGAATGCAGCCCTAATTGCTGGACCTTTGGATGCTTCCTTACTACTGCTGCATAGAGCATTACCTTTCTGTAGAATGAAAACCTCAGCTACTATACACCAGGCATCCTCAGCAATATTAAAATTATTGTAAAAGTGTAACACAATTTTAGACTTATATACATGCAGTTATACTGAATTCTCTTAGTAGCACGTCTTTGCCTGCATGTGTCATCACAAGCTGGCACCCACAATCATAGCAAATGCTATCTCATTACTAGGGTAGCAATATTTCTTATTGTTTTGAGGCATCAGATTACAAGCAGTTTGAATCCAAATAATGACCTACCAGTAGGATCTTTGCCATTTATGCTTTAAATGTATTTTTAGTGAATAGACATTTAAGAAATCAATGAACAGATCTTAAATGGTCATTTTTTCAAATTGCTAATCTCTTCTTCAGCTTTTCCATTGTATCAGATAGCAGGATCATTTAAGGTTGAAGCACAAACTACTTTTCTCTCAGAAATCTTTCACTTCTTTTTCATCTCAAGTTTCAGCTTCAGCTACCAATTTAAATACCAAATGCCTTCCAAAGGACTTTGAATTCCTTACAAAGACACAGAAAATGAAATTAGCTTTCAAAACTATAATTATAAGCACCTATATCTTGTAACTTTCATATACGCAAAACTGCCATCAATTTCAATATAGATTTAATTTTTCCATCTGTGTTGTCAGTGAGAATAATTCTATTTGTAGGTTTTATGGAATATGATTGTAGATTTAGTCCTGATATATCGCCTTCAGAACAACAACAAAAAAGTAATATGCCAAGGAGCAGTAAAACTCTGTAGATTTTTACTACAAACTCTGCACCAGCTTTCATGACAAAGCAGCACCACCTGTTCTCAGTGGTTCACATTCATACCACTGCTGCTTTGCAAGTGAATACTTTAAAGAGAAAACTATGCTTGAAATAGTTGCATGTTTACTTCTGCATAAGAGAAAAAGGCAGAGTGATATTTCCTACCTACTATATTGGATTTGTGTGTCAAGGTTTTGGTGTGTTAGGGCTACAGGGGTGGCTTCTGTGACAAGCTGCTAGAAGCTTCCCCAATGTCCGACAGAGCCAATGCCAGCTGGCTCTAAGACAGACCTGCTGCTGGCCAAGGCCAAGCCCATCAGTGATGGTGGTGATAACACCTCTGGGATAACATATTTAAGAAGGTAAAAAAGTTGCTGTGGAACAGGAACTGCAGCCAGTGAGAAGAGTGAGAACATGTAAGAGAACCAACCCTGCAGACCCCAAGGTCAGTGAAGAAGGAGGGGGAGGAGATGCTCCAGGCGCCGGAGCAGAGATTCCCCTGC
>JAVJGG010000031.1:19485691-19517743 GCA_035590195.1 Aviceda cuculoides
ATCTTTGCCTGGAAGCTCCTTGATTTCAAAATTGTAATAACTCGGAGGGAAGGGGGGTTGCATCTGCCATTCCGGGGAGGGGGGCTCCTGCCTTCCTTGGCAGACACCTGTCTTTCAAACCAAGACAATGATTTATACTCATCTATACCAAAGTGCCTCAATGACCTGGCAAATTAATATACCATGATTTGTATTGAAATTACCATTATGTCAAGCAGTCTGAGCTGATAATCCTTAGTCAAAAAACATGATATGTATTCTCCTCAGAAGACAGAATTGAAATCAGAAACCCTCCTACCACAATCAGTAGTATATTCCAAAGAAACTGGACATCACTCAAGGCTGATTTTTGCTTGGGAAGACTGTGAATATTGTATTTTGAGGCATTCTATACTTGCAGTGTCCCACACAACCAGTAAACCTAAAGGTGAAATGAGTGCTGCATGTAAAATGAATGTGCCAGTGCAGAAGGCTCCTCCATCGAGGGGATGCTGCTTTTTACTTGTTTCGGATTGCTCTCTGAAGGGCGCACTCCTCTCTTAGTATTGTTTAACTTGGCATGCGCAAGTGATGAAAGATCCTTACAATACCTGAACTAATTCAATGTATAAAAACCAAAACGAACTGTTGAAACAATGAATTTGCACTGTTAGAATAAGATTACTTAAATACTCTGATCTGACACTTTGACAGAGTAGTTCACGATCTTGAAGGGAATAATTCCCTTTTAATGCCCTGACACATAATTGGAGAACAAAAAGAATGAACTTGAAGTAGGTATTTTTAATTTGGGGAAGGCAGAGTAGAATTCACTTTTGATGCAGGTCTGGTTGTTGCAGTTTGTGTTTGAAATAGGCAAGACAATTTACTGACTGTTTATTTTATATGATTAATTTTTCACTGTTTAAAAAGAAAAGTTATCTAAGTTCCTGCCCAAAGAAGTGCTGTGAGATTTAGTTGGAGGAATGAATTGCAGCTTTTCCAATTAGGTAAAACTTTTTGCTATAGCCAATTTGTAGTACCACAAATACACATAACAAAACCAGCATGAAAAGAGGGAAGTAAAAGGAAAGAAATTTTTTTAAAAAAATCCATATTAACATTCCCCAAAAGCAAATAAATTTATTTGAGCATTCAGAAGTAGGTGCTGTATAAGAAGAAGATAAGAAGAAACACTTTTAATTAAAATCATGCCTAGTTAGGTGATATTCTTGACACATATAGAGAAGCTCTCTCAACCTTTCTCTCGATGGTATGGGAATGTTTTTTTGTTTTTTGTTTTCCAAACCCTGAAGATTCAAATTAATTAATTTGGCTTTTCCACAGCCTCACTATGATTCAGAAACCATTTACGCTACACTTCCCAACCTCAGCTGTGCTTTTGCAGCTTGCAGGATTCCTCTTTCTCCTCTCCTAAACCTAATATTGAGGTGATGGAGGACGGAAGAAGCAAAGAATAATCTGGCCTATTTTTATCGAAGAAGTCGAAATTGCCAAAGAACTTTTCTCTGATTCTTCCCATCACTTTCTTTTCTGTGAATATATTATTAGCCTCTGAGAAGAGGGCAGGACAGCTGAGGCTTTAATTAGCTGCTTTTATGAAACAGATGTGAACATGTATAAATCAGACAATCAATGGTTGCTCTCTGTGATGGATGAAACAATAAGAACATCTCTCCAAAAAAACTCATGCAAGTCCTGACCAGAATCATATGACTGAGAAAAAAATCAGGAGGTAAAAAAGCTGGCTGCATGAAAATCTCAGGATGTATTTCAATACACAAATCATACTGCACTGTTGACAGAGATCTAGTTTGGGATCTTTCTGGGTTTGCTTGTCATGTACAAGTTGCTGAGTACCGAAGAAATGTTTTAAAATTTCCTGTGATGATTCATCAAGCTACCATAACTTAAATCCTGTAATTTCATTAAAAAGAAACTTCTAGTAACAATAATTACTACAGAGCAAATTACAGAGAGTAGGTGTCTGCAGACTGCTGCAAAACATCATAGTGAAAATCACCATAGCTGTCAGCAGAAATCTTAAATTGTGGAGGGAACAATAACATGAAAATTTAATTTTCTTTGCAGGAGAAACATGTCAACAAATGTAGAATGCAGTACTTACTTCACGACAACTTCTAATGTATGCTTAAAAGTTGTGGAGAAACTGTTGCCTATTTTTTCTTTATATGTAAAGTTTGATAGAGTAAGCTTTGAATAGTTCTGAATAAATGCAGTGTAACAATGTATTTCTAATAATTTCATTTTCTAAAACCTGGTGCAAACTAAATATGAAGTAATCCAACCTCAAACCTTCCTGAACCTGAGAACAGCCAGACCCTACCAAATGGGCAAGATTAGTGTAATGAGTGCTGGTGTGGGGCTTAAAAGATTTGAATTCAGTTTTCTTCTGCCCGAGAGTTTTCCTTCAAAAAAAAATTCAGTTACACTTTTATTAGATCTCCAAATACCAAACCAACATTTTCTGGCTTTAGTATTATGTGACAGCAATGGAGATGCAGAGGTCCTTAGCTGTTGATACTGAGGTATCACTGAGGTAGTGGCATATTTTTGTGATTTCCTAAATAATATTTCCTGGGTTGAATTGTAATAGACCATTTCCCTGAGACCAGCAGAATACTTGCGGATGCTGGAATCCCCTTAAACTAGAATTGTTGGAAAGGAGCTCGTTTGAACACTTTTTCTCTCCATTGTGTTCTAGAAGGGCTCCATTCTGACAACAGTATTTAAAGAAAAGGCAGTTAAGCATTTCAGAAGGCACCGACAAGCAAGAAAGTCCTGCATATACATAAACGTATACGTATGTATACATATATTTATATATATACATGTGTACACCATATTATACATAAATAAACAGCAAAACACAGAGGTGTGTAACTGTACCCTGTGGCAGTGTACTATCAAAGCCTAATCATTGACTCGGTACAATAGAAAATAACTGCAGTGAAATGGCACTAGCTTCAGTTTTCAGTTGTTCTGAACAATGCAAATTCTCCAGGAAATCTAAAGTACTTAAGATCCTCAAATATACTAAAGCTCAGGTCTCTACCATTCTTTTTTGTCTCCTATTTAGTGTTCAAACCCAGGTATGCTATCGCAGTCTGTGGACCCCACTTCAATTTTCTGTAAAAATGCATCCAGAAAAGTTTCTTTATAATGCTTTTGGTAGCGTTTGTATTTAACATGAGGAGTACATATGGTACCATCTGCTTAATGATTTCACAATGTATTTTTATGGATAACAAAGGAGTCGAGGCTGTGCATTTACATGCAATACATTTCTGATAAAAGCTTCAAAGAAAAATATTTTCCAGACAGACTTTATTTTGGTTTATTTTACTTCTAACACAGAAGATAATAAATGTACAGCTTTACACTGATGTGAGGGAGATCTTGTCAAGGATCTCTGAAAGCGTGACTGTCCTCACAACACATCTTCAAGCAAGTGCAGTCCCTCTTATGAATGGAAACAGTGACATAAAGTGCGATATGATGCAGAGTAGCTGCTTCTCAGTGTCTTCTGGCAGCACATTATGTTCCTGTCATGTTCTTGAATTTCATTTACAGATAAGCTCTGTGAGTAATTGTAACATGCATCTTAAAATTGTAATCTACTTTTGATGTATGGAAAGAGAGGAAATTAGATTGAGAGAATCTTTCAAATGACTTTGTATGTTATTTTGCTTTTGAATACATGGTTTCGCGTAAACAAATCTTTTCCTCCACTGCTGCTCCTAAAACCTTTTCATTCTCCAAACAGACTATAGTTTTAGGTAAGAGGAATAAACTTGTGTCCACTGAGCTCTTGAATGAGTAGGTTTTTGTGGGTTTTCCCTTAATGGAGTTAAGTCCTAATGGTCTTGCAAGCCTGCACGGTATTAATGTTCATGCTTTATCCTAATGGGGTGAATGTCATTAGTATTCCACCTTAAGCATCAGTAATTACATTTCAAATGATATTTAACCTAAAAGCAACATCTGAGTAGATCCTACCTTTCTCCCACACATCTATGTCACGTGTAAAAAGTGATTAGAAAATGGTTTATATGATTTCCTAATTGTTCATTATAAAAAAATTAAAATCCTTCTGCAATACGGTAAGCAGAGGAATCGGTTTAAATATAGTTGTATTAGATTTGTGTGGCAAGGGTTTTTTGGGAGGGTACAGGGGTGGCTTCTGTATGAAGCTGCTAGAAGCTTCTGCCACGTCCAACAGAGCCAATACCAAGCCGGCCCCGAGTCAGACTTGCTGCTGGCCAAGGCTGAGCCCATCAGCGATCGGTGGTGATAACACCTCTGGGATAACATTTCAGAAGGAAAAAAAAAGTTGCTGGGACAGAGAAACTGCAGATGGAGAGAGGAGTGAGACCATGTGAGAGAAACAACCCTGCAGACCACCAGGTCAATGAAGAAGGAGGAGGAGATGCTCCAGGCACTGGAGCACATTCCCCTGCAGCCCAGGGAGGACCCCACACTGGAGCAGCTGGGTGCCTGAAGGAGGCTGTGACCCTGTGGGAAGCCCACACTGGTGCAGGTTTTCTGGCAGGACTTGTGATCCCACGGGGGACCCACCCTGGAGCAATTTGTGAAGAACTACAACCCATGGCAAGGATCCATGCTGGAGAAGTTCATGGAGGACTGTCTCCTGTGGCAGGCACCCCGCATTGGAGCAGGGGAAGAGTGTGATGAGTCCTGCCCCTGAGGAGTAAGAAACAGTAGAGACAAGGTGTGATGGACTGACCACAATCCCCATTCCCCGTCCCCCTGTGCCACTGGGAGGGAGTGGGTGGGTAGAGAATCCGGGAATGAAGTTGAAGTTGTGACCGGGAAGAAGGGAGGGGTGGAGGGGAGGGTATTTCGAGGTTTGGTTTTATTTCTCATTACCCTATTCTGGTTGATTGGCAATAAATTAATTTTCCCATGTTGAGTCTGTTTTGTCCATGATGATAATTGGTTGAGTGATCACTTTACACCTAAAGTTAGTATCTTTCTCAGTCACAGCAACATAAAACAAGCAGAAGGGTCATGCTTGGCAATTGCCCACTTAACAATGGTAAGAGATGAAATTTCACATATTTCTAAAGAGCTGTTAGGGAAGAGCTGTTTCGCCAGCAGCTACTCTCCCCTCTAATATATTTGCTTTGCTTTAGCAATTAAAAGTTAACTTTGCATAAAACTCATGGTAAGATGAAACACTGCATATATCCCTTCTTGTAGACAATAAATGAATGTCGCAGAGGTATTTTATTGCATTATTGCTACTCTGTGCCATCTCTGCCATTTCACAAATATTAAAA
Organism: Aviceda cuculoides; assembly: GCA_035590195.1. Taxonomy (NCBI): domain Eukaryota; kingdom Metazoa; phylum Chordata; class Aves; order Accipitriformes; family Accipitridae; genus Aviceda; species Aviceda cuculoides. The sequence continues at coordinate 19,491,016 of JAVJGG010000031.1, forward strand.
CTGAAGATCAGTCATAATATATTTAATATGTAGCATAAAGAGGATTTATGTGTATAGATTTGTCATGCTTGAGCAGCAGACTAGCGCCTCGGAAATGCATGAGTATTTACTAACAGATCCACTTTGCTGGCAATTATCATTGCAACCAATTAGGCCTGCATTCACTTCTTGGGCACTCTTCAAAGTAAAACTGTTTCTCAGAAAAATTATTTTTGTGAGATGGACTTGCAGGAGCTACCTGTTTTCTAATGATCTTTTAGTGATTGATGCTTGGTTTTATTCATCACAGTGAAAGGCTTGGATACCTATAATTCCTACGGACTTCAGAAGAAGACAGAGACAGTGAGATAGAACACACTTTATTTACCTTGATGCTGGTGTTTGAGCAATGCTCTGATACATAGCACTCAAGTCATTCGATGAAACCGAAACAAGTACTTTTGTTTTGAAGGCCCCTGAAAAGTGTCCTTCCAAGGCTTTTTCAGCTAAACCCGTAGTACCCTATAAAATCAGAGAATTGAAAAAAAAGGTCTTTCTCTGAGGCAGCAGCCTCAGATTCAATTTGATTCAATTACTGATTCAATTTGAGATGCACAGGGATCATTTTATGTATAGTCACTTTAAAGAAAGCATTTTCTGTAAGGCCTCTTTCTAGGGAGCGTAGTTGACAGAAATTCATTTGTTTGGACCCAAAGACACACATATATTGAAATTTATAGTGTCTCTGGATATCTTCAATTTGTTAAGTATACTCTAGGTTTTCTGTTGGAAAGCACCTTTTCTGGCATGCTTCCTTTCCTGAGCTCTGCCACTCTGTCCTCTTTAGGTGCCCAGTCCTTGCTCTGTCTTGCACATCCTGGTAAAAGATCAGTGGACCTCATATGCCAGTCAGATGTACCTGCAGCTCATCAGCAAAAGAGACAAAATTCAAAGCAATGATATAGAATACAAATCAGTACATAGCACTTATAGCTGACATTTTTCATTTGCATCCATCCTATAGTACTCCCCCAGTACCAGATTCCACTAAGCATGACATGACCTCATTTGATCCTTTGATTAAAAAGCAATGCATTCATAGCTGTATGCTTTGTAAACCACGTCAATGTAAGTTATTCCTGAATGAACCTTATAAAATATTTTTCATTAGATATTCACTTGCAGTAATGAAAATTGCTTGATAAATTATCCAAAAAGACACTTAAATATTTTAGACTTAATGTCTGATTCAAAACTTAGAGAACACAGGAGAAATCTTTGATATAAAGGTGCATTTGATTAATCTTGAAGATTTTCTGTTATAAATAAGCCAGGTTCCAAGAGTCAGTATGTTCCACAGTAACTGTAGAGAGCCAAAGCTAGGAAATTCTTTACATTCCTATGTGTGTGTTCCATTATTTTACAGGTCTCTGCTCCATGCTTGTTCTGTGGTGGTGAATTATAAAAAAAAATTGAGCATTTTTCTGCTTCTTTTAAACTCTGTTTCCAAAAGGAAATTTCATTAAGAAAAAGTAAAAATCATGATATAGAGGAGCTTACCTGGTCAAAATGAGAAAGAAAAGATGCGAAGCTTGAATCAGTATCTTCCATACCCAAATCAGATTCCTTCCTCTTAGCTACACAGTATCTTGTAGTTTCTGTGATGTAACTCTCATATTAAATAACACTTTTCTTTCTTGGGCATGGAGTCTTCGGTTATTGCTGACCACAATTTTTCTTCTAGATCTTGCTATGCTGAACGAAGACATCAATCCGCAGCCTGCCAATCATGGTTTATCTTTTCTCCCTGCTAGAGGTTAGTATCCTTATCAGCTAACATCCTCATTGAAACACTTTCAAGCCCAGGTCCAGCAAAATCCTGGGTTGCAAATGTATTATAGTTAAACTTAACTTCAACCATTTTGACTGAAATAATTTTGGAAGCAACAGTACAATTAGCTGAGTAGGAGGTTGGGAGGGGTTGGTAGTACTGAGTAGAAAAATGGTAATAATTGATCAGTAGTGGCAATGCCTTCAGTGGTGAATTTCTAGTCCCGCTCTGGAAAGCAGCTAAATTCTCTATCTGGTGCTGTACCACCTCAGGTACAAAGATGAGTGTCTCACTTGTGTGTTGCTCTTCATACTTCCCTTAAGCTAGTTTCTAGAGTGCCTGTCTTTTCTTGAAAACTTCTACACTGATTCACATCAATATGAAAACCCACATTTGAAGACTAATTGGGGGGAGGGGAAGAAAAAATTCCTGTTAAACTGCTGGTCTCCTAACCACTAAAAAGAACACTTGAGAAAGACTAAATCCAGTAATATTTGTTTACTTTCCCAGCTGGAACACAAATACTGGTAAATCACTGCCATATGCATCTTAACACCTCTACTATCAGGGGAATCTTCTTATAATGTGATTTATCAAGCTGCTAGCTGTTCCACAATAAAAATTTTCCTGTACTTTAAAAATATATATCTCCAATAAACACTGTCAGGAATTTTAATTAAAGCAAAGATAATGGATCATCGGTTAACAGATCTGGAATCTTTAGTAAATGACTTATCTTTATTAAAGCTTATAGGGAATTAGGGGAGAGTGAGAACACCTTATGACAATTGGAAACTTCCCAGAAAGAGAAAGTTTGGGCTCAAGATGTATGCAGTGCATATAACAGCTATAAAACTGGAAAGAAACTTTACACATATATTTTAAAGCCCAAATAAAGAAACTAAAGTGTTATTTATGTTATTAAACACTTCATTAGAAAGGCCAAAAAAACCAGTTCTCCTAGGTAGCAGTAGTATCAGGTAGCATATATATGATGGTTGACTCCACAATGAAAATAAAACATCAATTTCTGACAGGAAAAATGTTGTTATGGAAAGAGAAAAACAAGGAACAATATACTTACAAACATTTCTGTTCAAAGAATTATATCCCTTACACTGTTCTGTACACATGTGTCCATCTATAAGGAACATTCTGTATTGTAAATCCAATATGTGGCCTAAAGACACAGTTCTTAACTTTTTTTTTGTGATCTTGATAACACTTTAACAATGTTAAATAAATTGTTTTAAAGTAAAAAATTTTCTGCTTATTTCCTTTTTTGAAGGGAAAGAAAGGATTAATGGCCTATTGCTTTTTATAAGTATGTTCACTACAAATAATTACACATAATCTTGAGGTTATTGTTGTGGGAGCCATAAATTTTTCTCTTGTCACTCATTTAAGGGCTCACGCTATAGCCATGTAAATCAATGGAAGGTTATCAAGACTTGCAGGAATAATTTACCACAGCTAAGCATCTGCTTTGTCTTCAGAGACATGTAAGTAATCAATCATGTTTGAGTTTCATTTTTTTATACTAGTAAGTGTACATTATAAATAAAGATGAGATTTTTTTTCTTTTTAAAATAATGTAAGAAAAAATTTTAAACTTGGATGTAATAATTTGACCTGCAATTTGTTGGATGGTATGAAGAAAGGTTCTTCTATGTTATTTTGAAATTATTGCATGAAAACAATTATGTAAAGTAATATAGGAGGAGCATAATATATGATTTTTAAGGTTTACATGAAAAGTATCATAATTATTACTAACAAGTTTTAAATATTTTTTACAATATTTTCTGATAAAAAATTATTTCCTTCACACTCTTAAATCATGAAGGTTTGTCCATAAATAAAAAAAAGAAATTAAAGTGTTGAGAAAATCACACAGACATTTGATTATTTAACAAAAATCTTTACTATGAATCCTGAGTAATCTAGTGATTTCATTACTTCACAGCAATTGACGTACTTCGAGACTATGACATTTGCATTTTCATATTGGCGGTGTAAGTTACTGAGAAGAAAAAACAGGCCAGACCATTTATAAATCTAATCATATTTAAAGACTTAATCTTTGTGATTCAAATTCTTAGAGGCAAAGATGACACCATACATATAGACAGACCTTAGCCTGTATTATAAGCCTTTATTAGGAGTTACATATAAACCATTCTTCAGGAAATTTTCATTCTGTGGCTAACATAATGGTCCAGATTTCCCTCTGTAATATTCCAGTCCATCTGGCAGAGAAGTTACTGCCTCCTATTAAACTGAATGACATTTGCAGAATAAGTTATCAAATTGCAGAAATCACAGGACATAAGTTTAGGCCAATATGCACGATAAATAGATTGGATAATTTAAAAAAAATACCTAAGACTAGCAGTTGACCAACTATATTATTGCTTTCATTTACTAAATTAGCACATTTGTGTTAAATCAGAGACTTTGGATGGCTTTTAGACAAGGTTCTTTGCAGTCAAGAGAGCAAAAATTTGGCAGCATAGGCTAGAGAGAAACCTGATCATATATAGGTAATAAATAGAACTCTTCAAATGTGCTTCAAGTCTTACTTATCATACTGTCCCATAGCATTCAGAATTAATGCCAAATTGTGTCATGCTAATTTTATGACTATTGTAAAGCATATTTCTTTTATGTCACCATTGCTTATGAGTAAAATGCTCAGACAAATTCCTCTTACCCTTTACTCATGAATTCTACTGGTTTTGCAACTTTCAAAAACATCCTCATGAAATGCAGGAGGTGAAAACTTGGGAGAAAATACACATCAATTATTGCCCCAGTCATGCTTCAAAATAGAAAAGAGGAAAAAAATAATTTTGGAAGACAGATACCAAAATAATCTTGCAACATTAGGTCCCTGAAAGACTGCCAGACTCATTAAATGGTTGAACCTCTTTATTTCACTTTCTTTGGCACAGAGGCCCAGAAGTACATAATTTCTATCTGCTAAGGAAAGACGTGCTATCAAAACCTGGGAGCAAGAACAAACGAGCCCAATAACCATAGCTGAGTAGGACCCTCAAAATGCTAAAAAAGTAAATATGGTGTGTATGGGGGAAGGAGACGAGGGCAAGGTTTTCATAAGTTTTTGGTGGCTGCTTCTACCAAAATACTGCCTGAAATAGAAGGCTGGAAGGTGAGCAATTTCTTTTATTACATTGTTGAAATATACAATGTATTTGAGATTCATGTCATGGTCAAACTCAAAAATACTGTGAAAGGGTTTTTTTAATAAATGTGTTTGGTCCTGTATACAAATACATTTACAAGACCTGATGTATACACAACTCTTTCTGTAAAGTTGAAACGAGTGCGTATCACTGTATTTTTTCATTATCTCTGTAAAGAGGTACTTTATGTTTTTTCATTTACTCAGTCAACCAAAATGGGAGACGAGAACCTAACAGAACAACCTAGCAGGCAATGCAGGAATCAATTACTGTAGTTGTATACACATTGGTGGTACATAAATTGGATCTTGAAAAAATCCCAAGCAAACAAAAACTCCTTAACATTCTTGTGTCTCTTTAGGGGAGAAAAACACAACAACTCCTGTGAGGAACATCAGTCTCTCGAGTTATTATTTTTTAATTATCCCAATTACAGTAAGTAGTGACTAGAAGTGGTACTAGATAATTAAATTAGATGGAATGTAAGCTCGTGGATAAGGGAACTCCCTGGATTAACATCACTTGAAAATAATAGAGGCAAAATTTGTCATAAATTAAGTATATCCAAGGCACTGGTTCTTCCGTTTCTCACCTGATTTGCAGTCAAAGAAATCAATGAAAAAAATTAATTTTCCTTTATAGGTTTTATTCAGGCTGCAGTTAGATAGATATTTTCCTACTTGAAACTGAACTCCTTCCTTAAACCCAATGAAAATTCTACTTTGACCTTTTTGGATTTGATTCTCCTCCCCCCCTTCAGTTATATACTGCTATGCAAGCAGTTTTTACACAAATGAAAAATTTTTCCTCACTCTTTTTCAGCTGGTGTTAATATCAGATGTCTGGGAATACTGTTTTTTCTGTCACCTTTGAACTGACAAGTTCAAACCCCTTTTAAACTTTAAATTGCAGAAAAATTTTGCGATACAGAGAAAAGAAATATATATCTTCACTTTGAACCAATGTTATGCAGCAGTTATTTAATTAAGGATAAGAACAGGCATTGAAGTAGAATACCATATCCAGTTTGAAACTTCGTTTTGAATTTGGGTGAACAAACATCAAGTCTGAAGTTTAGAGACATGAGGAGTCTCTAGGCTGAGAACCTCAAAAGAAATAAGGGATTTATATGCCTCAGTTTGGAGATCTCTGAAGTATATTATAAGAAATTGACTTTTACAAGACAGACATCTAGAATCTTCTAAAAGAAATCAGGTCCCATTATGGCTTTTCATACAGAGTATGGAAAATTAAGATAACCAGAAATAATAATTACATGTGAATATTTGTATCAGTGTCCTTGCTCTGATGAAAGCCAGATATTGTCAGTAGGTGAGATGTCAGACTTCAGACCCTTTGAAAAGAAATAAAGGCATGGAGAAGTTATACAGGGACTTTAAAAGAAAGACAAACATCTGAAAATGGAAATCTGTGAACAATTCAATAATTTTACAAATTGTATAATCTTAAGTACTTTTATAGACTTCAAAAGATGATGTCTTCATATTATCCCCAAAACTTATCTAGAACAAGAACTCTGTGCTAGAACAGGGATGGCTGTGGACTCAGTGCATGATCTCTCTATCATTACGGATTTTCCCATTTATGTACTAACACATTCCAGTTTCTTTGATTTGAAGATCCCCAAGAGTGATTCCTCCAGTGACAGCTGTTCTTAGAGTATGGTATTTCAGCTGCTAGCTGGTGTCTGGATACAAGCTTGAAGTTACAACGGTATCCTAATACGCAATTAGAGAAGTGTTCTGATTACCTATAATTTCCATACATGTTATCTAAAAAAACCAAATAAATACATACTTCCTTTATGAATAAATATTTCTGGTTTAGAGAAGGGTGACCAGTGTTGTAAGCCTATATTTATTGAAAACATTTAGTAGCAAGATACAGACTTACTGAAACTTACTGATAAGTAACAAGTTTCAGAAATGATGCACACAAGCATGGTTCTAGGTGTTTTGGGGGTTTTGTGTGTCTTTCTCTTCAGAGACGTCACCTAGGTGTTTGAACTTTAGCTTTGAAAATTGTAAAAAAAAAATTGTTTAAAAATAGTAGCAATAATATGCACAGTTTTCAGATCATGGTACAACGGAAATGCCTACAGATGAGAATTACTTGAACATGTGTGAAGAGAGAAACTAGTTTATGGAAGTAAAATTGAATGATATTTACACAGCCCAGTCAAATCCAAAAATAATCATGAAGTTGCAGCAGACAAAGCATATTACAATTTGCTTAAAGATTGTGTACAGCATCATCGTTTGCTAGTATATGAATCCCACATGTTTGGCTTGTGCAGTTAGATATATGAAACTGAACTTTAGCTCTGGAGCAGCTTTCCCCAACTATGCAAAGTGCTGATGCAAGCTGTTTCCCCTCTTCCATGCAAAGACAAGGTGTTATAGGAGACAGAGCTGTATTTCATGGTTAATTTATATACTCTGGGTTTTTTGAAATCTTTCCTTACAAAGGAATTTTCTGTGGATATTTCTATCATTGTCAAAGGCAATAATAATATAAAATTAAGCCAGAGAAGGTGCATGATTTGATTTTAACCAAGCAAGCATAAATTCAGTAAATACCAATGATCTACTTTAATATATCATATTGATACATGCTTAGATTTTTGTGACAGTGTTATATAGCAGTATAACAGGTCTGTGCATGTGTATCATTTGTGTATATAAAATAAATAAAATTTAGAAGGGGATTTTGTATGTGTGAATACATATACTTGTTTTATCAATGGCTATGTTGTGCTGTATTATAGATATCTATCTTCCATTTTTACAGAAAGTGCACTTTCAGCTTCTAAATCTTAAACTGCTGGGGACTAATAAATAAAGAACTGAAGTCTACTGAAATAAATTGCCTCTGAAATGATTTAAACTTTGTAAGAATTATCAGCCTCTTACATCTAGTGGGGAAGGCAAAATATGAAGGAACTATTAGATTCATATCTCAGCAATTACAAAACAGTATTTCTGTATCTGTGGTACATGAGATTACACTGCTCTGAAATGTCTGTAAAACCAAGGAATCTGTAATGATAACTAAGGGAATTAGCAAACAGATTAAGGACTAGATTGCTTACCAAAGGGGCTAAACAGTTCGCACTCACACACACATAATCCCCTGAGTCCTCCTGTAAGAGAATGTTCTCCATTGGAACTAAGGCTGCAGAAGCTGGTCTTCAAGAAATATAATGGGTAAACTCAGCATATATCACATGTAGCTACGTTTGAAAGTTTGAAAGAAAGGTAGGAAGGGAATGGAGGAAATGGAGAAAATAATGTAGACTGATAATCTCTAATTTTGCTGGCTAAACCTCATAGTGGAAACCAACGAAAAATAATGACAAAAAGAAAAAAATGTTTTGCTTAAATATAAATGAGTACTAGGATTATTTAGAAAATGTACATTCCAAAAGAAAAATAGATGCAGATAATTTTTATGTGGAAAATCTACTAAAGATAAGAATTTAAACCAGACTTTAAACCAGCCTTTTAAAACAGCATTACCAAATTACTGAAGGACTAGAAAACAAACCCTTGGAACTCTAATAAGACATATTGAGAAAATTCAACATCCTAAAAAGACAATTCTAAAGTAAGAGACTCTTGGAAGAAAAGTAACTTGCATTAAATTTACACTGAATATCAAATCCTCAGCAGAATCTAGCCCAGCAGGCTACTCCACCTCTGCCTATATCACTGATCCTCTGAGCTCAACCAGTAGTCAACTAAGTTAAGGAGGAAGAGAAGAGGTGGGCAAACATTAGATACTCTTTAATTCCACATTAATGATATATAACAGACACTTCACAATTATTTCAATATGCATGCCTTTTTATATGCCTGTAATTTCTCAGAATAACTGCAATCTGAGCTACAAATGCAACTTTTTACACAAAATGGTGGTGTCACCTAACTTGATGGATCAGAGCTCTGGGGTCTAATTCAGATTATATAGAGCCCTTCAGTACTTTTTGGCCCTATGCAGAAAAAATAACCTGCCAATCTATTTCTCTCCTGTGTCTCAACCAATCAACCAAGATGGCAAACAGTAGATAATAGAAGCAATCATCATGTCCTTTGAATCCTCCACAAATCTTTCCCCTTTGATTCAGGGACTGGAGTTGGTCTTTTTTTTTTCTAAATATGCAATATATGTTTTGATTGAGGCATGCTATGAGGAAATGAACTAGCAAAAACAAGGCTTAGAAAGAGAGCCTTCAAGGCATAATCCAAGTTTTTAACAGGTGAAAGACTTATAAAGCAGTCATCTGTTTTGCAATACAAGGTGATTGCTATTGCTGAGAAAAAAACCACAACTCTCCTTTTGATCGTAATGCCTATTATCTTTTACATGTTCCTTTCATGTAAAGGCAATAAAAAGAAAAATCCAAACCTCTTTTGAAATCCACACAGTGGAAAGGCAGTAGCATGCCTATTTTCAGGCACATTCAACAAGGAGAATATAAAATCCTCCTGTAAATTGCGCATTTGCAATAGCATTTGCAAGTGCTTTTCCTATCCTTCCATCATTATCTTTGCTGGAAGTGCAAGTATTGCAAACATAGTTACCATAATTACTTCAATAGTGTTAAATAATATAATTATATAAACATTATTTATAAATAGTAATAGTTATATAATCATATCTGTCATTGTAATAATATTTTAAGTATTACAGGTATTTATAAACAAGTACAATTTATAATACTATAAATATATAAACCCAGTATTTTTATATTTTGTGGTGTGAACTTTTATTAATTCACTTATCCTGCCTCCTTCTGACACAATTTAATTTATCAGTATTTTTTATGGATGAAGAATTTGGTTGGCAAAGATACAATCTGTAACCAGTAAAGACAGCAACCTGAGGTCCAGCTCTGGAAAACGTGTGCATTTATTCAACCATGTCTGTCAGGAATACTCAGATGTAACACTATGATGCTAGTCCCATTTCAGACACTCTAATTGTGAACCTAAGTGTTTGCCGGTTCGATCTAACGTTCATAAAACTCTATCGACATCTTCTCATTCAGTAAGCATTCAGGTTGTGTCTACGCTAAAGATATCAGCAGCTGTGTTAGAGAGAAAAGGTAGGGTTTGGTTACATCGCCATCAAATTGCAAATATTGTTTTGGAATAGGAAAGGAAAGGCCTAAAAGCTAAAAGTCTAATATGACTGGACTTTGAAGTTCCAGTCAGATTCAGAAGAGATAAGCTTTGTGAGTGCTTTCGTTAGTCTTATTAGAAAAAGAAATTTAAAAAAGGTTAAAAAGCCCTACTTTAATTTGCTGAGCAGAAAATAAAAAGAAAAATGACTAAACTCACATGTTGATTTTTCCAGGCTAAGCAGTTAAAGTGGAAAGTTCACAGTGGTTAAAAATTCATTTACATATATTTACCTTGAACAACTCTGTTCGCATATGTGAATGAAATTCAAATCCCTGATCTGTCTAACTTACCACATACCAAAAGACTGTGTTCTAAATTTAAACACTTTCAACAGAATCATTGCATAATTGAGTTTGAAGGGGGCCTCTGGAGGTCATTTGGTCGAGCCTCCTCCTCAGAGCATGGCCAACTTCAAATTTAGATCCAACACTGAAGCTAGAGAAAGCGGTCAAAGTCTTTTCCAGCTGATTTGTGAAAATCTCCAGTGATGGAGAACCCACAGCTTCTCTGGCCATCCTGTTCCATTGCTCTGCTACAGCTGATAGGGACAATTCTCTTCTTACACAATGTCACTGCACACTTGGGCCTGTCGCCCTTTTGCTGCGCACCCCTGAGAATAGTCTGGCTCTATCTTCTCCATAACAAACATTCTTTGGGTGGTGAGAAACTGCAGCGGTACCCCATTAGCCTTTCCTTTCTCTTACTAAGCAAAGTCAGCACTTCCATCATGTGCCCCAGAGCCCTTGCTGTGGCTTTTGGCTGGACTCTGCCCAGTTTGCTCATCTCTTTTTACCAAGCTTGCTAAGGCACAGTCTGTCCTGCTGGCCAGGTTGCTGATTTCTCTGGTTTTCGCTGGGATAGAGTTAATTTTCTTTCTAGTAGCTGCTATAGTGTTATGTTTTGGATTTAGGATGAGAAGAATGTTGATAACACCCTGATGTTTTCAGTTGTTGCTAAGTAGTGTTTAAACTAAGCCAAGAACTTTGCAGCTTCTCACGCCCAACCAGCAAGAAGGCTGGAGGGGCACAGGAAATTGAGAGGGGACACAGCCAGGACAGCTGACCCAAACTGACCAAAAGGGTATTCCATACCATGTGACTTCATGCCCAGCGTGTAAACTGGAGGGAGATGGTTTGGGAGGGGATCGCTGCTCGGGAACTAACTGGACATCAGTCAGCAAGTGGTGAGCAATTGCATTGTGCGTCACTTGTATATTCCAATTATTTTTTTATTATTATTGTCATTTATTATTATCATTATCATCATTATCATTATCGTTTTCTTTCTTTCTGCTCTATTAAACTAGTTTTACCTCAACCCATGAGTTCTCCATTTTTTTCCCAATTCTCTCCCCTATCCCATGGGGCAGGGAAGTGAGTGGAGGGCTGCGTGGCGCTCTAGTTTCTAGCTGGGGTTAAACAGTGATACCGATGAAGAACCAACATACACTCTTTGCAGAAACAGGTATGTTTATAGAAAATATTTAAATGGGAGAATACTTTACATTCAATTTTAAAAAAGAATAAAACCCAACACAATAAAACAAACAAAGAAACCAAAAAAACCCCAGCCCAGTCTCCTCTGTTGAAGATCTGGAAGAAAAGAGTTTTTCAGGAAAGATCTAAGGCTGTTCAGTTTTATGGAATTTTAAGTAGGTTCCAGTTCCACCCAGAACACTGTTAGCCAGCTCCAGACTATTTCGGATTCAGAAAGAGTTTTGCAATGGATACCATTTGTTTAGGCTTTTTCAAAAGCCAGAAATCAATTGAACTGAATCATCAGTGTATTCTGAGCACATTAATTCAGAAAAGCATATGGTGCAGAAAGCTTAGTGAATGCAAGTGGGTTATAAATACATTTGAAGCACTTGTTCATTTAGTTTTTTAACCACAAGTTTATTCATGAGAAATCATGCATTTGCTAACCCCTTTTGCTCACAAACAATATAACCACGCCATTTACCTGTACTAGAAAAAAATATAACCTAAGGAAATGTCTGCTAGTTACTAGTTTGAGAGTAAATTGAGAGTAAAGACTACTTTGAAGCAAAAGTATTAGGTATTGACCCATCCCTGAAAATATGGAAGATACTTCTAGGTGAATATAGGGTAAGTAATACTGGTTGTCACATTAAAGTTTTATACCGCTTACTTTCCCATATTGGTTCTATTACTAGTTATATGCAGATAGGGTCAAAGAAAGCATCTGTGCAGCTTTATTTTCCTTCCCTTGTGACTACGTGAGTTATGCTAGCACCTGCGGGGTAATCTATCTGTATTGCCCATTAGCAAGGAAAATGGACAAATCAAACGAACTATGACACATGACATGTAAGGCACATGTATTTGATGAAATGCAGTCTCCATACTATATTTTAGGCTGACAGCTTATGTACACATTTTGTCGCTTATATATGATGGCAATAAATCCTGCAAATTGAAATAGATTTAAATTAATGTTTTCCAATTGTTTTTACCACAGGTTGGAGGATCACACTGATGCAAAACCATCCAGCTATAACATGGATAAATATCTTCATTATATTGAATATATATGTGTGTATTAGTACTGAAGGTAGAAGAAAAATGAGAACAAAGTCCATTGGTCAACACCTGAATTGTATCTTAAGAAATCTGCTCTATTTTCTTTTAGCCCATTCTTTTCAGTTTTTCTGTCAAAATCCTTAATGTTAATTTTCAAGGAGACTCACACAGAATAAGACAAATGCCCTGAATATGTGGATGAAAGCAACAAGAACCCAGAGACATCTTGAATGTTCACTTTCCTTTCTACACCTCTGAATCCATTTGTAAACACAGCGCAGGACAAAGCACTTAGCAGCTTGTTGTTTAAAACTGTCTAGCTATCAGGAACTTTGTAGCCAGTATGATCCCTAATTCTTGTCATTGTTTTGGATTTACTTTCAGAGTTGTATGGAAGAAAAGGTAGAGTCTTGCGAAAGATGTAATGTGAAAGACATTCTTGTAACTCATTTTTAACTCAGCCTTCATTCTTTCTGTTCTTTACACTCTTCTTGTTTTCTTTTATGTGTGTGTCTTTTTTTTTTCCTTAACAAGCAGATATTAAATGCTGATATATGCATTGGGGAAGGAATTTTATGGGCACATATGTGTGAACTGAGGGGTCTCCCAAGCAGATAAAGTGAAACGATTGGCATTTTGTGCAGAAGTTGAAGCAGACAGGAGCCTCTGGAAGAATGACAACACCTCTTAGAGGAAATCTCACCTGAAACTGTTTGATTTAATCTTTACTCCACAGCAATCCCATTTTTTCCAAATGATAGCTAACAGCTCTGTCCGTAAACTTGCATGTTAGATGGGAAAAGCTCTCTCTGTCTTTCTGAATTTAATTAGTTCAATTAACTAGTTCCATTACTGTTTAAAGGGTCATATAGTTTGAGCAGAATGTAAAGCTCACTACTGCAATAGATGACACTGCCACATCAAGTAGCAAGACTGATAGAACACCAACATATAACAATCACCAAGTGTATGATGGCTCTTCTTCCTTTTAGTACATTAAATATATGGTGTTTGTTTTCACACATTGTCATCTTCAACAAAGTGATACACAGATCCTCTAGGTGATTTGTGCCAACTCATTCACAAGGGCAGCCTTACGCCAAGTGACCCAAGAATGAAAGGTGCCCTTTTCTTGGTAGTCCTTCTTATCTTTTACAGGGAGAAGAGCATGATTGGGAAATGAAGACAGAGAAGAGTACCAATGTATTTGTCAACTGGAACTGTCCCTGGGCCTTTTTTTATATCAGGTCCATCCTGAACAATTCTCAATCCATTTTATGGGCTGAGGCTGCGTGAAACTTATTTTGGTACAATAGTGCAAAGCTGAATATCAAGATTATTAGTCAATTTAGTTTTTGTAAGTTATTAGGTGGAATTTGTCAGAAGCGGTCTAACATTACTATTGTTGTACTGATGGCCTGAGGATATGTTTAATGCAAAACAAGCATTCATATAAAGCACAGTGTATGCAGAGGGGTTAAAAGATGGAATTTTAGTCTGTGGATGAACACTGGGGGAGAAGTAGATAGCCAAGAAAAATGCAGTCAGCAGAGAAAACAGATGGTTTGTTGCCCGTTGCTTGGAATGCTTACCATGGAGATAAGAGAGCTGAGCAACACTGGGGGAGGACGGGCTGTTGCACAGCACAGCTGTGAGTATGGTCGGCGCGTGACTGCTGGATTATGACAATATGCCACGTGTACACAGCCCATGAACCAATAGACAGGATGGCTGTGGCTCATGCAACACGCCTGGCCAGGCAGTGCAGCGTCATAGGCTCCCTATGTTGTAACTGAGGTGTGTTTTGGCACCCGCTGGCCACATGTGCTGAAACCCGTTCCTCTACAAATGTATAAATACCAGGATTTTTCCAAAGAGCATGGGGCTGGTGTACGGCAAGGCCACCGTTGCCTCTGTGGGGACACACATGTAAAGCTGGTGCTTACTGATTGCTGGGCTGAGCTTGCGGCGCAAGACGGCACAAGAATGTATAGATGGTTCATCTTCCTCACTGTACTCGGGTCGGTATGTCAATTTGCTTTACAAGATACCCTTTAGCATAATGCATGTCTGTAGTTAATAAATGCTTGCTTTTTCCCTTATAGCCAGCGTGTGTGTTCACCTTCTTGGGAATCCTTGAAACCACCCTAAAAGACACAGTTAAAATATAATTAAATTAATTAGAAGTAATATATTTTATGAGGCCAAAGAGTGTCAATAAAAAAACTACATAGGACATATATTAAGAGAAAGTCAGTTAGGAATATACACACTTGCATGCATTTAGCTCAACTGTCACTTAATTATTGCATATTTGGTAAATCTACTGGATGACTACATTTTGTAAATCTTGTTTTTAACACTCACAGGAACTGTGTTTCCAAAGGTTGGTGCTTGAGCACACAGAATTTTGTTTTTTTACACAATTATCAGTTAAAAAAGAAAATTAGTACTGTGTCATGTGTCAGAGGGTCTCATGCAGGGTGAAGGAGGGGCATGGCCCAATATAACTTTTAGCTTGAACTCACTAACACCTTGTGTTTAACTCTTTAACATCTTACTGTCAGTGAGTACCTGTTGGAATTTACTGTACTATAGCATAGGTTACAAATTTCTGTATAACAAATCCATAGTTTATTGTCAGAGGCTCATCATCTTAGTTTCCTGTAATTTTATTTAATTCTAAACATATGATTTTGACTTTATGCAGCAAGGGAGCAGAGCTCTACTTAGCCCACACAGTACACCTTTGGGATTGTTCCAGACAGAGATGCCTGTCAAGTTGCTCCACAATGACTGCCAGCAGGGACTTCCAAGGCTTTTCTTGGAAGACCATGTTTCTTGCAGCATTTGTAAGCATTAGTGGTATATATGTTGATATACTAGCAATATGCTAATATGCTCTAGAGCAAAAATTAGGGTCTTAACTTAGATGACTTATGTGAAACTGCAGAGAAACAATAATTTCTACCATCTTGTAAATAGGTATTCAGAAACATGCTTAAAAAAATTGCCAATTTTTTTTTTAGTAAATTTTCAAAGGAATACCTTCTTTTCTCACTTCTTGATTTAAAAAGATCATTGAAATGCTAATGTGGTAAAGAGCTAAGTTTTTATTACACCTAATATTATACTCACTTGGCCAATTCAGGAACTAAATTAATCTTTTTATAAAAATTCAAACTTACAAATTGAGTTAGTGCTAAGATATATTGGAATTCTGTAAAAAATTCATGATTTTTTTACACATACTTCACACAGCTTTACACAATCCCCAGAAAATGACAAGAGTCAATTTAAGAAGAAATTCTGTTGCTAGGAGACAAGAACTGTAAGAAACCCCAATAATATTTCCTCATTTTAAATACTAAATAGATTAAGAAATAGTAACCATAGATTAACAAGAAATAAACCCACGTAGGTTGATGAGCAGGTTTGTGTGAATTTATAGAAAATTCAATGCAAATAATGTAAGGATTTGGATCGAACTCTCTTTTATGCTTATGGTAACTGCATATATAAGTAAATAAAGTAGAGAGCCGATCCATCCCCATGTGTTGAATCTATGTTTTGGTTTATATTATAATTAGCATTAACATCTGCAAAACTATTATCGAAATGCAAGTGCATCTGGTAAACTAAAATTATTACAGCTTCATATAAAAGATAATAAAAATGAGAAGAAAAAAAAAGATATTATTGCCCATTATAAACTTGGAAAGGTAGGACTATATTTTAACTACCAAAGTTAGGGATTCATCAAAAAGCTTAGTTGTTGACACAATATTCAACATTTCAAAACAAATCAAAAAGATAACTGGAAGGAGAAAAGAATAGGAAATGATAAATCATTTCAGAAAAATGTTACTTTAAACCCATCCAAAACTCTTCCAAAAAGCATTATTTTTTAATACATTTTAATAATTTCTACTCAATTCCTTTTCTGATTGACTTTAAAATTTGTCTTTGCTTTTGAAGTGTATATCTCAGCTGAACTTTAGTATCGTCTTTATCAGATTCATCAGTTCAAATCTACTTTCTCAATAGTAGGTTTTAGCTCTCATTTTTATTCTAACACTTGTTTTTGATACTTTGGTCTCCAAGTGGCAAATAGGGAGATCTCCTAAATGAAACATAGGTAAACTATGGGTCCACAATCTAAAACCTTTGATTCTGTCTATGGAAAATTTTTAAAGGTAAATGGAGAAAGGTATGTCAAAGAAAAAATACTTACTTATGTAATAGCTTTTACTTTGTCTTTCTGCTGACAGCTGACAGCCATTTTGTGCAAATATTTCTGTTTCTATTTCTTATATTTATGATATAGAATAATAATTTTTTTAAAAGGTGAGAAGAGACCTCTGGAAGTCATCTAGTGCAACCTTCCTGTCTTAGGGAGTCAACTGCAACAGGTTGGATGAGGGTCTTGTCCACTATTAGAAATACTTGCATTTCTGAGTGAAATTCAGAATTTTTGTCCTGTGGGAAACTCCAAAATGTAATATTTTTTTTGTTCCCAAACTTTATTTTTACTCCTTTGTATACAGAATAAAAATTAATTTTAAAGGTAAAATTTTAACATCTGCTTTAATATTTTCCCAAGTTAGTAATGGTAGAAGGATACAAACACAGAGAAGTACCTATCAGTGGGTCATTTGCTAGAGTGTCTGCAATATCTGGAATAGAGAAGCCCCAAGAGCATTAGCCCCAAGAGCTGGGATTAGGGCTTCAGAAATAAAGAAAATTCTTGTACAGATTTCTTCTGTTGGATTGAATAACACTTTGGACCAAATCCAGGCATTTATACTTTTTCTGTTGTATGTAAAGTAATTATCTTTCTCTTCTTTGAGAACAATTAAGGAACATTTGAAAATAAGTAGGAACAAAAATAAAAATAATTGGTGATTCCAATAGTCAGACCTGGCTTACCACATACTACAATTATGATACCTATGGCTTTTTTAGGTTCCTTAAATTATGTTTATGCATGATAACTTTTTTGTGTGTGCTCATTCACCATTCTTCTAATATATATCTGGCTTTTGTAAGTCATCTGTATGCGTTGAGTCATGGTACAGTAACAAACTAAAGACAAGGAAGCATTTATTGAAACTCTGTCCCTATAAGAGCTTTTTGTGGCATGTTGTCCCAGTTTATAAGTGAACTCCAGCATATATAAAACATTTTGTCTATGCAAAACCAAAACCTGTAAAAATCATGACTCCAATAGCATTTTACTCCTATATACCCATATCATTATATAATTTCATTTTGCCAGGCCTTTTGAGATGCTTTTTACTGTTATTCATTAATCCCTTCGTACTGTAAAATGTTACTTTTATGAAGTAAATGATATGCTAGTTTTATAAAACCTCTAATTCCTGCTGCAGTGGTTTTACAGGCTCTGAAGGTCTCCCATATTCTGCTCTATAACTTTTTTAATTTTAAAACACCCTATAATTTAGTATTCCCCATCCATGCCAAACTCATTTAAGGGAGGGCAGTCCCTCCCCCTTCTTCTCCTCTGAACTCCTGGTAATGAAATGATGTTCCAATTGACAAAAAGTTGTCTAGTCTTTAGAAGAAGGTGAAAAAAATTATGGGATTTTGAGAACAAAATTTAGGTCAGGAAGAATATTCCATGGAACAACAAAACCACAAGCATCTCATGTTTTCCAGTAACTTCACACAGCTGACACAGTGTCATTACTATCCTGTTTCATGGTACTTTTACTCTTTTTAGAATAAATTTCTGATACTTAGAGATGCTCATAACTCTCTGATGCCATCTCTGTTGGAATCCCTCCTCCCCATAGAGCTACCTAGAACATATAACAGCATTTATTACTTTTTAAATTTCACTTTCCAAACCAGCATATCATCCAGTGTATGAAGCTCAGTGTGGAGAGGACAGTAAAGTCCAGCCTTTTTCTGTACTTAGTAATGCCATGAAGACACAATTTGCCATTTATTTCTACAGATTTAGCAAACAATGAGCCTTGAAAAAGATATTTTTCACAATAAATTATTAGTCTGTGGGGCTAAGGGAGTTAGACAATAGCATGTACACAAAACATGATCCTAATTCTGTGATTAGAGGTAGAAATTTTTTTAGTTGTAAATCTTTTGATAACCAGTGTTTAATTTTTTCCAAAATTATTCAGAGTTGTATCAGTTATACACTACATCACAGAGCTCCAGGTGTAGAAAAGGGAAGATTCAGTCCCAGAACTTGTTCAGGTTACAAAGTTTGGGATTAAATACCTTGATCAGATAAAAGAGAGCAGGTTTAAACTTGGTTCTTCCACTTCCCTGAAGAATATTTTGTCAATCAGAGTGTTAGGTATTCAGTAACAGCTCGAGTGTTTTATTTTCCTATGGGGGAACCTGTGAGAATCTCTGGCCTATCATTATATTAGCGAGCATTTTAAGGGGTAGAGGGGGAAGGAGATATTCAGTGCAGAGGTGAATTGAGGGAATTTCTTACTTGTATTTCAGATTGAGGATACTCCAAATTTTTCCCGGGATCCAGAACCTAGAGAAGGAGACATGAGAATGTGATGGGAGGAGATGGAGGGCAATGGGCAGCCACTTATTTACAGTCCTTCTGCTGCAATCTGTGCAAGGTGCAAATGTGTACCTTGCTGTGCTAAACCTAGCTGCAAGGTGCATAATTAGACATTCAGTCTAGTCTTTAGACTAGACTAGATTAGACACAGTCTAGCCTTTCAAGTAGAAGTCCTCCTTCCCCTCCAACCAGCTGAATGAAAGGATTGTTGATTTTTCTGTTTGTTTAAAATTTCATTTTACTTCTAAAATGGAGCATGTGGTAAGGTAAATGGGTGCCCCACAAATGCAAACTACACCAGACAATATCAATAACATTTGTAATTTACTCCCTTTTTGAACACAGAGATTTACTTTCTACCTTTATCATAGATACACAGATTCATCATGGCCAAGGTAGTATCATTTCCCCTTAGGCAAGCTCTACTACAGAGGCTGTGGATACTTCTCACATCTCTGATCTTGCCACTGATTCCTGCAGTGATGGCTTTTATTAATATTTATGTCCTGTCCAGTGAGACAACTTGTTTTTTAGGAAAGATGGTTGTGGTGAATAATCATTATTCATCTGTGCAGTAATTCACATCCCTTGTCTCTGAAGTTCAAGTGAAGAACTGAAGGTTGAGCAGGAGAGGTAGTGTTAGCCTGAGGGAGTTTATTGACTTAAAAGATATAGACAGTTCCTGTTTAAAGGGGAACTTATCCCCATGAAATCTAATTTTACTGATACACCTGAGGCTAGATCACACGTGTTTGGTCACTTTGGATTTATAGGCTTCTTCTGACAACCTCAGTTGAATGCCCAGTGAGAAAACCATAATCTATATGTGTAAAAACAGCTAAGCTCTGAAGAAAATTATTAATAATTTACACAAAAGTTTATTTTGTTTTGGTTTTACCTGTTCAAATAAGCATTTTGTTTCCCCTGTTGACTGCTGCACCTGACATTTCCTGCATTAAGTGTGAGAAGGGCTCTCAGTGATGTGTATACCATGTAGTTAAGCAGTAGATTTTAAAAGAAACATAGATGCTTTTGTTTATTAGCAGAAAAGTAGATTAAGAGAACAGTATTTGCTGCCTTGGTCATGTGTATTATGGTTATAGGAGTATAAACAACAATACTATTTACATTGAAAGCAAACAAAGCAGAAGAATTTGAAAAGTGGCGTTTTGAGGAAACATGTGTTTGTAAAAGTTGATGACATCACGCACTATCTTCTTCCCATGGATTGTGATTCCTATGATTGTGTCTCAGGACCTAGAACCTCCAGAAAGCTGCTCATGAGGATGAAACAAAACAAAAGACAATTTGCAAGTAAGACTTTCTAAATGCATTGTATATTTTGAGAAAGTTGAATCTATATGATTTTGAAAATGCAGTTTCTGCTAATTAATGCAACTGGTGGGTAAGTCAGGCTTTGTATGAACATAAATTTAAAGGAGGATGAGATAAAGAAGATGATAAATCAAATGCTGCTTTACACACTGTCAGTATAGTCGATGAAACTGAAAAACAACACAATTCAAATTGGAAAAAAGATCCATTTTGCAAAATATGTAATTAGTCTGTCAAATTTGCTGCTGCGAGAGAAAGTTAATTACAGAAGCTCAGTGAGATTCACAAGGAAGAGGGCATTTGCATGGATATGGGAAACATTTATGCTAGCGATGTGGGTAAGTTTAAGAAGATAGTGACTAAATGAAGACCAGGAAGTTTTTCCCCCTCTAGTTCAATTGTTGTCCACTGCAGGATTTTTGGCACCTTTTTGTTCTAAAAAAATCAACTATAAGTTATTCTTATCACCTGAAGAATTTAAGTACCTTTTTAAAAAATCCTATTTAGCTAAATCTGAGTTTCTTCACAGTACAATTCTGTACATGGCAAGAAGAGCAAAATTTGCACTTAAATTATCCCATTGAGTCTCTCAGAATTACTTTATTTCTATAAAAATGGCTAAAAATAATGTCTTTTGCCTTAGAGCAATTGAGTACTTGGGAAAAGGCATTAATTTTTTAAAGTATTTTCATCTGAGCAGCCTTTGTCTCAGTAAGTATATAGTTAAATAAGTCTCAAAATGCAATCAAAAAGTTTTTTTAACTTCTTGAATCTGTCAGCAAGCGATAAAAAAACCACAAAACAAACCCAAGCAGATAGATTTTGCACATGAGAGAGTACCATCTTCCCACTTCCCCTCCAATAGCAGAATGCTTGCTTTTCTTTGCCTTTCGCCAAGTAGAGAGTAAGACCATCTGTCACTTGCAAAACCTCTGATAGCCAGTTTTTCAAGCCATTTGATAACTCGTCTGAATGATACTGCTTGAACAAATAAATGGTTGTGTATCGTCCTAAGAAGACTGCTTTCTAATGAACATCTAAATCCAGCTGCTGTAAGGCATTCTTTGGTTTCCCATCAGACAACTCAAATTCTGCTTAGTTATTGAAGTCTCATTACATAATAGAGTAAACCAAAACAGCAAGGGCATTTCTCTTATTGTGTTAAAATTTAAAGTATTCATCTTGTGATAAGCAGTGAAGAGACCAGGGATGCAAAAAACTGTAGCCTACAAGTGTATTGGTGTTTTTTTCTCTACCAGAGGTAATTCTTCTCCCAGAGGATTCAACTATGAACTAGAGGTAAAGAGGTATTGTCCATGAACTACAAATTATATTGGTTAATTTCAGAGACATTCTTGGCTAATACAGGTAGAGTTATGGCTTCCACATGCATGACTTACTCTTATACAAATTTCTGGCTATGTTTTCTAAGCAGAGAGAAAATTTGCTTTGAATGAGAAAAGTAAATAAAGGAATTAAGACAATAATGAGAGTAAAGAAAAAAAATTAATGTGTTTATTGTATTAGAACAAAAAAAATTAAACTAAACTCCTTCCAAAGGTTTTTATTTCCTCTCTAAAACTAACTAGGATTGTTTCATTGCAGTCTTTTCCATGTTCACAATCTTTGCACTAACAAACATTTGAAAACCAGTCTCTGGAAACAGCTATGCATCTATCAACCCCTCTGGGACAGTATTGAAATCGTCCTGATTTTAATGAAAATCCACTGACGTTAATAAGCTTCTCAGACTTAGATGATGAGCACGCTGAAAACTTGCACTCATCTTTCAGATAGTGAAGTCCCCTTTCACACTGACAAAGATGCTGACAGGTATTTTATTTAAAACAGAGTATCTAGGACTGGGCAGGAAGCCCAACTGGCTCATTTTATGTTTTTGCCCTCTTCCTTCTCTCAGAAAAAACAAAAGACAGTAGCAATAATTTTATGAGGCTCTACCTTTTAGCCAAATGTGAGTATCTCCTCCTTCTGCAGTCCCAAGGACACTTAAAGCTAAAATTATATTTGAATATTAAATTAGAATCAAACTTACACTCAGGTTTGCTGTGGCGGCATAGCAGAGCATTGATCTAGGGTGTCTGTATATCTATGCAAAAGTCAAAACTGCAGGCATGTAGAGTGTCATCTTTTCTGCTGTTGAACAATGCTCTGTTTTGGCCCTTTATGCAGAATGATGAAGGGAAGGTCTATGTAGTTATGGTGAATAAACAGAGGTCACAGGTCTTCAGACAGCATGGTTCAGCTCACACAGTGAGGTGAGCTGGAAGGCATGCTGCATGACTTTTGTATACATGGTCGTATGGAAGCATTGGCCTGTACTTGAATGTTCATTTTTGTGTAATTCCTATATATTTCATTATTTGGATTTTTGTATAGGGTTTGATTTTGGACTTTCAATCAAGGACAGAAGATTTTTATGTCAGCACATACAGAAAAAGAAATCAGCTTTGTTCTTTCTCATTTCATTTTTCAGGTGTTTTAAGCCTAAAAGGGTACTGAGGACGCTGGAGTGTGGGATCTGAAAAACATAAGATCAAACAGACAGCAAGTAGGAAAATAAAATAGAAGGCCTGGCAAAAGTGACTGAATAACCCCTTTTGGTTTCAGTTGTTTTTTTAAACGTTCAGGTTTTTATTCCTTTGAACTACTGTTAAGTTACTGAAAAAGGTCCTGATTCAAAGATTGAAGTCAATGGAAAGATTGTCATCTACAATGGGATACCTCAGGTTTGATTCTAATTATGGTATTCTGCAGGCAAACTGGTCTAAAAATAAAGACCACTATACATAGTGCAAATGAGGTTCTCTCTGCTAAAATTCCTGCCTGACTTTGTCCAGAGACTTGCTTTTACATCTGCAAGGTTTGCAAAAAAACCCCCCTAATTTTTAAAAAATCTATGCATACACAATATCAGCCCTTCTGATCTAATAATGGAATAGGTAGCCATATAGATTTAATTTTAATGAAAACTATTTCTTTCTGGGCTCGCAGGTCGTACTTGTAAAACATATTCACCATTCAGCTTTTAAAAGGCTATTCCATAAGCAGAGAAATGTGTACTTTATTAGAGTGCCCTTGACTGTAATCCTAAAGCTAAGTGGGTAAACTGTTCTTTTTTCTTCTTCTTTTCAAATTTGTCCTTTATTTGCTGAAACCAATTGCATATTCTATAACTGAAAAGCTTGTTTAATTTTTATGGGTTTAATAAGAAGCAGCACTTTTTTTTCAGTACATGTTAAAGAAGAATTATTTTTTCTCAAATTTGCTTAGATTAGTTGTTGGAAGTAGATTCCCTGTTAGGCCAGTATGTTGTCAATGTAGCCACAGAAAGTTGATTTTTGATCTAAAGGATATGCTATATAAACCCCTAGTACCTCTGGAATTTTCCTTCCTCACACTCAAGCACCAAGTAAAGCCATGGGGAAACCACACTGGCATAGGCATTCTTAGTTTGAGGTGTTTTCTGATATATAGATTTGGGAAGGAGAAAGGAGAATGGAGAATGTTTTCATAACCATTAAAAGTAAAACCATCCTGAGCTTACTAGCCACTGGGTTCAGATAAAGAGCTCACAGTCCTCCATTAAGTTCAAAAAAGGCATATCTATATAGCTGATCCATACAGATCTGTTTGGCATATCAACTTTGCTTAGGATATTTGAGCAAGCATAGTAACAAAATGAAATGCAATGAATTTATTGTGAATAAGCTATAAATGTACTCTGAAATAATCTACTTTTCCTTCTGAATTTCATCCTGAATAAGTGCTAAACTTTATCAATGTTTAAATTAAAGTATTTTCTACAAACTCCTCTTGCAAGTCTATAATGGAGAATGGAAAAGAGTGTTTAATGTTGCCTTTTCAGTAATTTTTTACTTTGACTAATCACTGTCTGTCCGAGCTGAGAAGAACAGATGTAACTTGTGTTACATGCTACAGACTTTACTGCTTTATTGTGATAACTTTGAAAACTTAACTAAAAAAGGCCATTTCTGTAGGGCAGAGATACTACAAGGTGAAATCAATCTTGCTGCTGATGAAAGGAATTGTATGCCACACAGTTTGCGCTTTAAATTATTTAGAGCGTTTAAGGCTTCCTTGCCAGCAGACATAATTGATTTAAGAGTTGGTTCACTGAAAACTAGCAACATGCTATGTAAAATTTGTGAAGTATTCTGTGTTGGCAGATCACCATGCTCCTGGGCTAAAGAAATTTCTTAGAATTTCTTTAATTCATAAAGGTGTTCTAGGCAAAGTCATTTGTGACAAGAGGTACTGCAGAAATAAAATGGTCACTAGTTTTCCATGAAATCCTGGAAATGGAGATTCAGTCTACTCAGTAGATTTTGTGCTCCCAATCATCCTTCAAACCACTGGCAAAATGTCTCACAGATGTAGCTCCCAGAGCTAGAAAGAAAAGTCAGGTAATCATCAAATGAAACAGAATGAAGCAGCAAATTTCTCTCTGGCTTGTCACCTCAATCTAGATGACTGAAACTCTCAGCATGCAATAAGTTGTAGCTCATTCAAATGATTTCCTGCCTGTAAAATAATTTGCCACTTTTTCTTTCTCATACCCCAGTAGGCTAGATGAAAAAAAGCATGCTAGTGCTTGGAAATCCAAAACGGTGAATGAGTTAGTTCTTCAGTCAAAAGAACATACTAAAGCCTAGCTGAGCGCTCCAGCCTTCTGTTAATGAAAGGTGGCCTATCAGGTATCTGAATCAAATGAAATGGAAACAAAGCCAGAAGACCACTGCTTTCAATTACATCGACAGTATCAATCTCTATCCATCTTGCCATCCAAGAAGGCCAAGAACATGTATATTCTGTGACTTCTCAGTAACTCAAGTATAAACCATTTACATGCTTGCCTATGCTCTTGGAGCTGCTGGCATGTATTTGGCCCATCAAATCCAGATGCATATAATTTTACCCCAAAATAAATAATTTGGGTGAAAATAGTTGAAATCTAGTTTCATATCTTCTGACTGTATGCTCACCAGCTGAACCATGCTGTTTGAAGACCTCTGATCTCTATGCAGGAAAAAATCCCTTTATCATTCTTTATAGAGAGGTTTTTCATACATTGATCATCCATTCAGCATGGGCTTAGTCTATCAGTATTGGCCAACACTATGAAGACAATAAATTATCAGTAAAACCACTGCTCATGAGTAGTCTGCAATAAATGTCATGCATTTAGTGAAGAAAAAAGAACAGTGAGGACATCCAGTGCAGCAGGTCAGGCCTATGTATGGGTTCAAGGCTTAATGAAAGATAGCAAAGCATGTCATGTCTGAATGGAGACTTCAAATAAATAATTTACTTACTTGTCCATTCCGTCTCATTAAATCTTCCTTCTTGTCTTTCCCTTGTGACAATTTTATTACTTCCACAATTTATTGTTTTATATGTCAGTCTTTATAACAGTCTTTCATTATTTTGACTGTTCAGATAAAGCAAAACACTTTTTTTTCTTTAACAGTCAGCTGAATCACAGGGCTACTGATGTGACCATCAGGTTTTTTGGTTCCTGCGTGTTCTAAGCAAGGTAAATTAACAGTAATTTTAAGTTAAAAGTTAGCTTTTTTTAATCAATTGAAAGTAGGAAGTAGCAATTGGAAAATGAAGGGTGGCTGATAAGACCTGTCCTTTCGTCAGTTAGTGTCATCTTGGCTTATTGAGCTCTTGGAGGTCTGCTAGAGGCATAAAGCCCTAAGCCTCAGCAGGAAATATTGTTTTGCAGCTCACAGGGTAATGTAAAGTGATTGTATCTCAGGTTATCCTTCTCATACACAAGGATATCCATATCCACATGCATACATACTCCAGTTACAAACAGAGACTGGAAAAAATGTTGCCAAAATTAATTAAAACGGTGTTGGCTCCATGTTTACTTTTCTATTTTTTTTAATCATGGATTGATATGCTGAAAGCTACTTTGGACATTTGTCCTGATTTCAGCTGGGATAGAGTTAATTGTCTTCCTAGTAGCTGGTATGGTGCTGTGTTTTGAGTTCAGTATGTGAAGAATG
>JAVJGG010000031.1:19521004-19538781 GCA_035590195.1 Aviceda cuculoides
ACACCTGCCTGCCCATGGGAAGTGGTGAATGAATTCCTTGTTTTGCTTTGCTTGTGTGCATGGCTTTTGCTTTACCTCTTAAACTGTCTTTATCTCAGCCTATGAGTTTTCTCACTTTTCCAGTTCTCTCCCCATCCCACTGAGACAGGAGTGAGCAAGCAACTGTGTGGGGCTTAGTTGCCAGCTGGGGTTAAATCACAACAGTTATCATCACTGTTATTTATTTCAGTTTATAATTTATAATTCACATTTGTTGTATATGTTAAAGAGTTCATTAATATCCATTAAATTTTTCTCTGCATGTTCATGTGTGCAGATACTTACACAATAGTGTTACAATTCTTCTTTGTTAGAAATTTTCAGACTGAAAACTTCCAGTCAGTCATTAAACAGACTTTTTTTTCCCCAGGCCCTGAACTGTTCTTATGGTTGTTACTCAATAGTCATTATTTATGGCGATCAAAGAGTGGTGTGTGTTGTTACATTACTTGTCCTGCTGATGCCACAGACTGAGGTAAAATTATTCCTACATCACTCTCATTACTCGGTTTGTGTATCCATCCATCTCTAGCCATTTGTGCAGCCTCATTCCACTGGGGACTCTTGTTAGTTACTGCCTAACCCTCACAGCCCTTAAATCCTTTCCAGGGTAATTGCTTCCCAGGATAGCATCTATCTCCATATGAAGCTACATATTGTATTCCTGCCATATCCTCTTAATTATTTCCAATTTACATGTCTTACAGACAGCTTTTATTGGTTATTAATCTTATACATCTAGAGCACCAAAGGAATAAAAAGATATCAGATGCACAAAGCTCACCTAAAAATGTGGAGAGGGAAAGGAGGCTTTTTGATTTATCTTTTTAAAAGACTTACATGATCTGTCAGTCAATTCTTAATTCTTTAACATGGACTTTAATGCTATTTTAGTCCATCGGTAGTGCTAAATGTAACTTCAAGTGACACTGAGATTGTGTTTTTCATGACATGCTGGTTTCCAAAAAATTGGAAATATTCCTAAACTTTGTTTGTATCAGTGATAAAGTTTATAAGGAGCAGCCTCACTAACAAGTGAAAGGAGGAGGGGTTAAACAAATAGAAAGAAAAAAATAAGTGAAAACAAGAAGCAGGGAGACATAAAAGGGTATTATTCTTCATGTTAACTTTGCCAGAAAATGCAACATAACAAAAAATCTTCTCCTCAAGTTCATGGCTGGAATTAATCAGATTAATCAAATATCAATGTTTTCTTTTATAGTAAGAAAATCATCCTTCTTGCCTCTTTTGAATAGCATTAAAGACACTGTTCCAATTTTCAGAAATTGCTCTAGTATTTCTGAGAAAAACAGATACCATAGATGGTACTTTTATGTCTTTGGGGATTAAATTATTTATATTTGCTGATTAAAATATTTGTATATACAAAATGATATTTTTTTTGCCTTTTAACATTCTCTTAGGTTACTAATGAGCTGGAAGTATTAAATCATCCTCAGTGATTAAGAGTACAAAAAAGATATATTTATTAAAAATTCCTATCTTTGTGGTGTCCTCATCGAAACATTGAAAATGTTTACTTGCATCTAGCTATGGGTCCATACAACAAACAATTGTGAGAATAACTCTCCTCCTTAAGTCCTTGCCCTGCCAGTAGTGTGTTTTTCTGTGCTTTTGATTTTCCTTAGCCTAGTTAGGTACTTCCTAGGCAAAAATCAATTTAAAAAAATGCTAGGTCGTGCTTTTTTTTTTCATTTGTACTTTGTTACTTTTTATTTCTGAGTTCTCCTGTGAAATAAAGGTGGAAGTTTAGTCTTGGCTATTGTATTTTTCTTTGAATTGTGGCTTAATAGGCATCTAATATGATCCTTTTTAAAGAACTCCTAATTTTCAATCTCATTTTTCTTAGTTATTCAAAAGTATCTCAAGTGTTTTGCAGAGGGAAAACACCTATTTCTTTGGATAAATCCCTATCAGAACTTGCTTTAAAACAATTTTGTCTCTGGAATCACCACTTTGCACTGGTGACCTTCAAACTGCTGAAGGAAGGAAATGAAATGTGATCTACAAGGACAACAGAAAATGAAAGGGGCTCTTCAGCAGGTATTAATTCAATAATGACTCCATTGCATCTGGCTTAGAACCACACAGCTATAAGAACACCCAAATGTATATGATGGAGGAAAAGAAAAAAGAGCAAGTTTGTTTTGATTTTAGTCAGCTTTCAATTCTTAAATATAATGCTAAAAAGGGAGAGCAAGCATCTCAAGGTCAACCAGCCATGTATTTGAAACATAATCAAAACATCAATCACAAAAGTTAGCATTTCTTTGTGATTATTTAATGAACAGGAATAAAATCCTTGATATTTTAAATTGAACTTTAATCAGTGTTCAAAGTAAAAGAGATCTCTATTTTCTTGGATTAAATTAAGTTCTTTTTGGCTGTGTACTGAATTTGCAAAATAGAAAGAGCTTTTTTCTTTTAATTTGAGACTTGCAGATTGTTTCAATTTAGCAAAAATTTCATATGAAATAAAATCTCCTTTAAAGCCTATTAATATTTCTAATCATTAACCTCTGAAAACCTCAGAATCCCCAAATACCTGAAGGACTGGAGGCACTAAGGAGATTTAAAATTGGCATTGATTAGTAGTCCCTGAAAGGCAGTTGCTCTATCTTTGTAAAATTAAAGTCTATTTTAAATTCACTTTACATGTTCTGCTAGCCATGACAAGGGGGGAAAAAAAACCCAAACCAAACCAAACTAAAAAACCCCAAACCACGAAAAAACCCCTTACTCTGAAAGTATCTTTAAAAAAAAAAACAACCTCCCAAAATTCCTACAATACATCCTCAAATCAAATGGTGCACTTTATTCTACAAGAGTTTAAGTGTAGGGAAATCTGCCCGGAATGAACCACACGTCCTCATAGAGGTATGTTGGAACTTCCGTTTATTGCCTATAATAGCACTCTTTTATACAGTAGTCCAAGGTTCACACGACAATAGCTTAATACTAATTGGTCCCTGGGTGATAAGCACGCATTCAGCTTACAGCTCTATTGGTTATATACAAGTACACATGCGACATGCACATGCCTCAAGCTACTATACGATAGGTTAAAGCCCATTGTTCACGCACTCCTATCTTTATTCTAATTGGCTAAGCATTGCTGAACTTAATTGTTTTTCACTTTATCTGCCTTTATCTATCCTGCTTCTACATCCTCACACCTGCAAAATGGTCAACACATTCCTTAACTTAGATTCTCAGGCATGCTTGTCATTCTTTCTTGTTCTCTCAAGGGAACACTGTAATCTTGTCAAGGTCAATATCCTCCCCAGGCCCCTCGGTCCAGCCGAGGCCCTCTACATAGATATGGTTCTCAGGGACGTGGTTTAGTGGTGGACTTGGCAGTGTTACGTTAACAGTTGGACTTTATGATCTTAAAGGTCTTTTCCAACCCATTTTTACAATGGAGATTAATACCAGGTGTAGGATATTGGCTCAGCTTTGAGATACTGTCACACTGTTGGGATGAGTATCAAAATAAGACATGTACAGGCTTGTCAACTGTTGTGAAATTTTCACACTTCATGCATTTCCATCAGGTAGAGAGGATACATGAAAGAGCAAATCATTTCTGGTGAGGAATTTTTGGCTGAGATTCATGGAAGTAGATGAAGTGTGCCTTGTGTAAGTACAGTAGAGGCAGTTTTACAAAGGTTGTTCTTTATTCGAAGAACTGTGCATTTTGGTATACATTTTTGCCCATAAGGCAAGTCATTATTCAGCAACATCAGAACAAGATCTAGTTTTTGCGTACTAGACCTAGCTACTATTTGTTCTGCTGTTGCCCACTTTCTAAATGAGACTGGGACAAGGAAAGGTGATAATGAAGAAGCTGTGTAGAGGCTTTAGTAATGCTCAGGTAAGCCAGTGGATTAATATGCACCCTCAGTAAGTGTCAAGAAAGCGCACTTAAGTTCTAGGAGTTTTGTATTGAGTTTGCGTGGCAACGTTTCGGTAACAGGAGGGGGCTACTGGGGTGACTTCTGTGAGAAGGTGCTAGAAGCTTCCCCCATGTCTGATAGAGCCAATGCCAGCCGGCTCCAAGTTGGACCCACTGCTGGCCAAGGCCAAGCCCATTAGTGATGGTGGTGATAATGCCTCTGGGATAACACATTTAAGAAGGTGAAAAATGTTGTGGCAGCACAGAAACTGCAGCCAGAGAGAGGAGTGAGAACATGTGAGAGAACCAACCCTGCAGACCCCAAGGTCAGTGGAGAAGGAGGGGGAAGGAGATGTTCCAGGCACCGGAGCAGAGATTCCTCTGCAGCCTGTGGGGAAGACCATGGTGAGGCAGGCTCTCCCCCTGCAGCCTATGGAGGGCCACAGTGGAGCAGATATCCACCTGCAGCCCGGGGAGGACCCCACACCAGAGCAAGTGGGTGCCCAAAGGAAACTGTGACCCCATGGAAAGCCCGGGCTAGAGCAGGCTCCTGGCAGGACCTGAGGAGAGAGGAGCCCAAGGAGCAGGTTTTCTGGCAGGACTTATGACCCCACAAGGGACCCATGCTGGAGCAGTCTGTGAAGAACTGCAGCTGATGGGAAGGACTTACATTGGGGAAGTTCGTGAAGGACTATCTCCTGTAGGAGGGACCGCACGCTGGAGCAGGGGAAGAGTGTGAAGAGTCCTCCCCCTAAGGAGGAAGCAACAGCAGAGACAAGGTGTGATAAACTAACCCCAGCCCCCATTACCAGGAGAGAGAGAGAGAAAATTAGGAGTAAAGATAAGCCCAGGAAGAAGGGAGGAAGAGGCGGGAAGGGAAGAAGAACAGGCGAGGGGGGGTGTTTTTAAGATTTGGTTTTATTTCTCATTACCCTGCTCTGATTCGATTTGTAATAAATTGAGTTAATTTTCCCCAAGCTGAGTCTGTTTTGCCCGTGACGGTAATTAGTGAGTGATCTTTCCTGTCCTTATCTCGACCCATGAGCCCTTTGCTATATTTTCTCTCCCCCATCCAGCTGAGGAGGGGAAGTGATAGAGTGGCTTTGGTGGGCACCTGGCATCCAGCCAGGGTCAACCCACCACAGGTTTCTAGGATTTAAAGTAATAGAGGACAAATGAGGACATCATTAGGGTACTACATAAATTCATGTTGCATCCATCTTTTGGCCATTCTGCATAGTTCTGATTTCCCCATTCAGAGCTGCTACATTAGCAAGGGCAAATGACTAGGGAGCAGCTTCTCTAGGAGGCATGACTACTTTGACTAGCATGTTGTTGGCTGTAAAAAAGAAAATGACAGAAAATGTGATAAAAAGTCCCTATGAATCATATGAAGTCAGATACATGACATCTTGGTTTATAAAAACATGAGAGGGATGGTGAAGGTGAATGGAGGAAAATTATTCACTGTCAATTTCAAAGCAAGACCTTGGGACCATCAAGGAAAATGAAACAAAAATGCTCAGAGCTGAGGACTCTGAAGCAAGAAGATGCAGTCAAGGGAGCCTCTGTTGTGAGTATATGGAGACAGTATGTGGCACCAAGTATATCTCTGGTTTGAATTTATAAATGGCCATTGTTGTATTTCTTTTTTTCTCATTTAGCAGGAGAAGTCAAGCAGATAGATCAAGTTTTCAGTTTGGATTCTCAGAAATAGCAAATAATATGTAATAAAGTTTGCTTGGTGATACCGGAAATACTGTCCTAACGTAGCCTTGTACATGGCTAGGCTGAAAAATAGTATAGAACACAAATGTTCAGTGTACAAGGCAAGAAAAAGTACTAGAACTCTTGGTGGAAAAATATTGCTACTTCAGATCTCTTCAGGAATTCTTGAAAATGTATAAAACTAAACAATTTTTGAAGTCATATCAGTCAATAATGAAAAAGAGCAAAAGACTGAAAAAAGTTAACCAAATTTTAATTTCATACACTTCTTAATTTAAAAGCATTTGACAAGATTCATTAACAAATCTCTCTGAGAAAAATGCCTAAAAAAATTAAAGGATATGAAAATTATCCTTGTGTGAAATTTCAGATTTATGTTAAAAGTTGTCTGAATTCTTTTAAGATGCATAAGAATATTCAATAATTACATGTAAGGCAATTTATCAGTCATTTGCTTTGCTGGAATGCAAGTTTTTAATATGCAAATGTAAAGTAAAATTCCTACTACAGCTGCATATAAATACTATTTCTCACTTCCCTCAAGTTAATTTCTATGTTGACAATGGAGAAATAAGGGTGCTTTTTATTTAATATAGTTCATTTCATTATGGATATTAGTCAGCTATATGTTCTAAAATGACAGTTTGATTTGGTTTAACTTGAATGACTTGAAGCTTTTGAACTGTAAAGCTATAGTATGCACCAGAACAATGCTTTAGCTTCATGTTAATATTCAATATTATGCTCACAAATTGAATTAGTCAGAGAGCTGCAACTCCCATAGTAAAGCTTCTTGGTATAAAATGTACGGCTTAGCGCAGATTTTATGCTATCAAACAGCATGACTGTGGCTTTATTTACCAATTCTATTTACAATATGTACCTTATGATGACATGTCAAAGGCAATTCTTTTGGAGAAGCATTAGTAGAAGAAACTGCTGTATCTCTATTGAAAGTATAAAAGCCATTGGTGTTGGAAAAATGCATTAAGAGAGCTTGAAATTCAGTGTTGAAAAGGAACTTTTTGCTTCTGAGCTAAAGCCCAGTGAATAAAAGGAAATATTCCATTTGGCTCTAGTGGACTTGGATTCAGGCTTCAAAATGGTGAATAGTAATTCAAAATATTACTTCTGAATAAGGCTGTAGTAGACCACAGAAGAGGGGGCTGAGCTTTTATTAATTCTAGAGAGCAGCCTGTTTCCAGGGGAATTCTGCTGCAGGTTTAACTTAGTGCAGGCCGTGCTTCCAGAAACACTTCAGCAGTGATGTTGTCCTGCAGTAACATGAGTGAGCTTATTTTTCTTTTTGCAGGAAAGTGGAAAAAAAAACCAAACCCAAAACATTGGGCAATTAATTAATGAGGGAAAAAAACCTCAGAGGAACTGTGTAAGTCATGTTTATGAAGCGAAAGGAAGAAGATGATAAAAGTTGTTTCTTTTTTGTTTTCTGTTGCTTCAGGTTTTTTGGGGGAAAAAGGGAGGTAGACAAGAGAAATAGTTCATTGAAATAGTTCAAGGGAAAAGACTAGAAATATGGATAGGAGAAGTGATGCAACTAGATTGCAAAAACCACCAGCTTGATTAATCTTTTGAAGAGCATATTTTCACTGTCAGTAACATGACTTCATGTTTTCTGTTTATTTTAAGAAGGAGGAGTGACAGCATATGCAAAGAGTAGAACAGAGAATCTTCATCAGAATAATTTTCAGTTGGGAATGAGGCTTGAAAAACAATACACCGCAAAAGTACAAAGCATGATTTCCTTATTGGAAGCAGATTTTTTTTCTCACACCTTAAGGTTCTCCTAATCTTTCCCATCAGTTTTTCCACTTTCTTCTTTCACTTCTTTTGTTTCAGTGTCTGTTTTCCTTCTTTCTTATATTCATATTTTTCCATTCCTTTTAAAAAATCAACTTCTATGATAATTTGATCATTTAATATGCATATCCAATGGATAGGCAATATTAATACACTACAAACCAGATCCTGAATAATATTAAACACAGTTGGGTTAGCTTAAATGCCCACAGTCTTATCTTTCTTTGAGCAAAATATATCTCTATGAGCCTTGTGCTAAGTACGATAGAAACACACTAAAAATGCAATATGTTTTTTTCTTGCCATATTTTTCAGCTTTCAACTGTAAATGACATTAAGTCAATGGGAGGACAGTAGCAAGTAGATAAAACACTCTCATTTGGGTGATTACATATGTATATATGAAAGTGTGAAATTTTGCTTCTGAGGCTAAAACATCACTCTTAGATTTGCAGGCTACTATACCCTTAAAAAGCTATCTGTAGTCTGTATTGGCAGACCAGTGCCAGTTCCCAGCCTGTTACTGGCAAGGACTCTTTCTGTCTTACACAGACACACACACATAAACCCTAAACCTAACACCACTGACAACAAAATCTGGTAAATCTTATTTCACTTATTTTTGCTTGAAGATATGCCTATGACACAGGTGCTGGCCAGCTCACAGATTTTAAATATCTGCCTCAAATCTTCGCATCTCACCTTTCTATAATATCAACATATATTCCTTATCACTTAACTCACTAGCACCTAAAAATATTCCTGAAATGAATTGTTTGATGGATCATTGTGACAATTACTTCCTGCCCTTGACAATTAAGAGGATGGTGATTTTAGAAAACATTGGATTTGTGATACTAAGTTTATATTTGTTTGGAGACAAGTTTTTGAAGTGGTATAATGAATCTACTTCCTACTCATTGTATAAATGTTTAAGAAACCAAATTTTATAGGAATAGCAGTTAGGGCTTCATTATGTGGCAGTTACTGCATTTATGACAGCAAATGAGGATGTGGAAGGGGACAGCATGTAGCCCAAGCAAGGTTCTGGATTAAGGTGCCTAGGTGGGTCAGTAACTCCTAACAGCTGCCCCTGTCCTTCCTGATAGCAGCTCTGTGAGCTTTCTAGCCACTCCAAAAAGGCTCAAGCCCCTCTTAACAGCTCTGCAGAATTACTTCATCCTCACAATCCCCTGTCATCCTTTTCAAAATCTCCTTTTGACCTTTACAGGTTCTAGTCAGAGACCCCCCCAGACTTCCTCTCACCCATTCCAAGGCTTGACTACAGTCTGGTTCTAATCAAGACATGTTTCCTGTGGGTACTTCACTTTCTAACTATCCACTCCAAATCTCTTCCCACCTCAGAGCCTTCAGCTCTCATGTCAGAGCTAGCCCATCCATGCGTTGCTGAGCTCAAAGTTGTCTGCTCAGATGTTTGGTGCCAGAACCCAATACTGAACTGGTTGCCAACATCCATGTGATCCTCACATTTGCCCCAGACAGTGCAGTTCACCATCCTCCCTCAGAACCATCCCTGTTTCTAATTCTCAGGTATAACCATTGACTGGGGAAGGGGGAAGAAAAAAGGAAATCTGACCGCGGTCAAAATAAGAGGAAACAAAAGTAGGACCATGGTAGCACTATCCCAGGGCATCTGTGTTCTGCTACATGTATCATCAACCTCTTTTCCTTCTCTTTCCCTGAGCAGTCAAGTCCTGTCCCCTGTAGCCTACTTCCCACAAAGACAGCAATGGAGACTGGCTTTTTCTGCCATGGTGAGGTTCTCTGAAAGAGTTCCACCAAGGCTACAGAATCAAGTCATTCAAGGTAACAGGCTTTTGGGGGCTGATTTTGAACTGCCAATCTAGAGCTGTAAGTCTCTTCTCAGCACCCTCATTCAGACAGTCTCTCACAGCATGTTGTTTCCTCTTTTCTCTAGAATGCCTGGGCACAGAAGACTCTAGTTTCAAACTGTTCCCTCCTGCTTGGATGCAATTTCTGATCCACTATGGCCAGATCAGAGGAGTGTTTCTCAAATCCATCTATTCTCTCGTCTCTAAGAAGACATGTATTTGTACTTGTATTGAAAGATAAAGATGATGATCTTCGAGGACTAATAATCCCCCCACTCTCCCATTATTACAATATAATTAAAGTTCTGTAGTAATTCAGTTTTAAAGGAGGAAAACTGTATATGAACTGCTGTTTCACCAGTCTAGCAGCACCTCCATTGGAGAAGACTTCAGTTGCAAAGGTCAAAAAAAAGATAAATGCAATATTGCATGGGATCAGCAGAGTCTCATCTCATGGCTATTCCACAGAGCGTGTTCACCATTAAACAATGGAGTTATGAATTTAGTTAAATACAAACAAAAAGTTGAATATTAATTACTTTATATTAGAACATATTTTCTAAGTTAATATATTATATAACTGTGACTTAAATTCCTAGGAACTATATTGTGATCTTTTACCAAAGATATAGTTTTGTACTTTACTTAGTTGCAGAAGATAATTTAAACATTAAGTGGAAATATTTATTCTGGATACAAAACAGTGGTCTTTTTGAGGACAACCTGATGTTGACTGAATTTTCATCAGCTAGTTATTATGGTAGTGTTATCATATCGTAAGTTTCTGAGATAATTTAAAATAATTCAGAAAGCATTAAACCTATATACTATTAATTGTTTTGCTTTGAAACATTACATGTTATAGGTTTATTTAATGTCCTTCATCTTTAAAAAGAGAAGGAGTTTCTAATCTAAATTAAAAAGAAACCATTTTTTCAAGGTAAGATTATTCTGCAAAATCCTCACTTCCCATCCTGGGAGCCCACAGTTTTAGGAAGAGATTATAGAAAGACTAAAGTGAAGTGCACTACCTTCTTTGCAAGATGAACAAGAGGTACTTAAACCAAGTTGCCATTTTATGCAGAGAACAGCTATACAAACTGATGTCTTTGGGGTCTTATTGATGGAGAAGTGTTAAATAGTTGGAGATTTAATTGCTGCATAGACAGAAAAAAGACCCTCTATTATGCTGTCAATGGCAGGTGTGCCCCTTTATTATAATTTGTGCCACTGGGTTTTAAAAAATTCACATCTGTAGTGTTAGCATAATCTGAAAATTTCTGCAACCATGTTTATTCATAAACTTCTACCTGGCTGCATAGTTGCTAAAAGGAATGAAACTCTCCTCATTTCCACCATTCCTACACTGGTGTATCTTCAATGAATTCAAGTTTTAGCTAATTTTACACTAGGCAGACCAAGAGGAGGATCATTTAAATGACTAAAAAATGAAACCTTATTTCCCAAGGAACAAAGAATTATCCCATGAATTAGTTTAAAAGATCACTGAAGACATCTCATCTTAATGTATACAATCATCCTTTCATGCACATAATCCTGCTTAATATTATGTAATCAAAGTTGGCACTGCAACTCTTACATTTATGATAAATGATTTCTAGGTTTTTCTTAAGAGCTTTAGATACACATCCACATGCCAGATATTTCTACCTGTGTAGCCCTCACATCAGTTCGCCTGTATGACTGAAAACTACTACTGCTTTAAAATAAATAATCAGAAACTTGCATTTTAATTTTTATGCAGGTCCCACTCTGTATTTATTTGATTTTTTTTTTTTTTTTTAGATTGAAATATACATCTTCAACTGTTCTCTGACTCAGAAGGTAAGAAAGGGCTGAGTAACAGGAATAGATGGTTTGTTTAGTTTGCACTGTTTGGTTAGGTTTGAAGAAGTACCCATCAGCTGCAACTTTGTAGTTAAGTCCTAATTTGTATTCTGCTCTCTTCCTGCTTAGGTAATAGAAAAATTTACCAGTCATTTTGTGCAGACATCAAAACTGTGTGAGAAACTTCCTTGTTAAGTTTTGGTTGGGTTTTTAGTAATACTTAAATTTGGAATCATAGTGTATGATTTCAGTGTGGCTTTTATGAACAAGTAATTTTATAAATTGTCAGCTACATATCTGCTTAAATTGGGATTTAAGCATTTAATTGAACTATGAGAAGAACATACCGAAACAAACAAATAAAAATAATTTTTAAAAGAAGCTGTAAAGGATGCAGGATGCTTTCATGCACCTTCAGCTAGTACTAGTCGCTACTGAAAAGAGCAATCTGGATTTTTATTTCTTCTATTTATTTATTCCCAGGCTACTATTAACTTGCATACACTTTACACTACCACATGGCCACCCAGACACTTCTGCTGAGATGAGAAAGGTCATAAGAGCAAGTGGCAGAAGCTGAGAGGGGTCAGGGACTGCTCCTCTTGATTTCAATCCTCTTGTATAATGTACAGGAAACTAGCCTTAATAGAGTGCTGTTAATAAGAAAGAGTATCTTTCAGAATTGGTACTTTATATCAACTCTGAATAGATTGGTTTACCCTGTGGCTGTTCTAATATTTAAATTTAGCTAAATGTTTTTAAAATACTTCTATTTCACTAAACCACGTTACTGAATCAATTACAGAGCTGCTGACCTCCTCATGCCTTGTTTTAGGTATCCATTATTTAAAAAGTCTTTAATCTGCAAACTAGCTTATATAGTTATAAATGCTTTCCATTAATTTTCTTTTCCCTTGTGTGTAGAATAGGAAGGACATATCATTTGCGGAGAGTCTAGATGATTTCAAGGGCTAAACATTTTAACAGTTATTTGTTGATTGAAAACTCTTACTAAATACTTATTTATGTATTTGCTTATAAAATACAACTCCATTTTATGCATCTCAGTCTAAGTAATGCTTCAGATCTGTTTGTTTGTTTGTTTGGGTTTTTTTTTGTTACAATTCATGTCTGAGCTGTAATAGCTGAAGATATAATCAGGTCAACATCTACATTACCTCTACAGTCTTCTGTTATATATCCATACAAATCAGCAAATAGAAGTTAATCCTCCCGTTGAGCTGGGAATTAATGAACATAACTTTTTAGACCCATGTCAAATAAATCTCCATTGGTAAGTGAGATCTCAAAAAAGGGTAGTCATTAAATGGAGCTGTGATATCGAGCATTACTGGAGTTTCTACTTCTCATGGATATGTGTAGCACCAAGAACACTGGAAGAGCAAATGATGTTTTGAACTGTGCAACACTACTGTATTAAATCCATTAAAGAATAATCAAAATCAGCTTATTCTGAAGCTAACTTCAACAGGGAGAGCTCAAAACAGGCAAAAGAAAATGGATATGAATATCTGTGTGTTTATATACTCACACACAAGTTCAAACTGTGCATATTTCTGGGGTTTGTTTTTCAAAAGACAGAGGAATTGAAGCTAAAATCTGTGGTCAGCTAGTCACTTTATAAAAAGCTTTTAATTGGATTAATATTGAAGATTTTGATTCCTCTTAGCTCTTTCAATGTAGAATTGAACAGATAATTGCATACAGTTAATTCACCAGCATTATTTATTCCATCATATAATCTAAATCTTTAATTTCAACTGTAATAAATTAAAGCTATATTTTTTTGTGGATTTTGACCATGTGTTACTCTTGCAACAAATGAATCATTTCTTAATGAATTTTTAATACAACAGATAGTAATATTTTGTGATGATGGTTTATTAGTAATAATATTTCATCCTAGAAGGTAATTTGCCATTTTAGGTTTTCTTTATTGGGATATTCTTGACAGTTTGATTTGTCTAAAAGTGACATGCAAAGTTGAAAAATTGATTAAAATCACTGGTGTCTTAATTCTCCTGATTTTTTTAATGTAATTTACTTTTCCTCATTTTTATAGTGTAATGATTTGTCACAAGTATAATGAAGCAGTACTTCCATTAGCTGTCTTCAATTCATATTATTTATTTTGTTGAATTTTGCATCGGTAACTGTGTTTTTACAAAAAGGAAAAAGAAAAGTAAGCCATAACCATTGTACTTTTCTTTAGAGTATACTGGAAGACCAAACACTGGAATATAGAATTTGTGAAACAGGGTACACTAAAATAGAAAAACAGTTTTGCATGTCATATTCTGGGGTAGAATTCAGAAAATTTCGCATGCAAACCCCCGCCCCTTTTTTTTTTTACTTCATTGACGTACAGAAGTACAAAGAATTGAAGCCTAAATTTTACAGTCTTCACCTGAGTTTCTCCCCCTTAATGTATGTTCACCCATTGCTGGTGCTGTCAAAGCATATACAGTCTTTATGCCTTGTAAGAGCTGCTTTGAGAAGAAGCTAAAGGAGATGTTTCAATTTTTGAGGAGAAGCTTAGTGGAAAAATAGCATGGTAACGTCCCATTCCACCATGGAGGCACATGAAGATACCATTCAGTATCTCATTTTGAAGACAG
The DNA here is from genome assembly GCA_035590195.1 of Aviceda cuculoides. Taxonomy (NCBI): domain Eukaryota; kingdom Metazoa; phylum Chordata; class Aves; order Accipitriformes; family Accipitridae; genus Aviceda; species Aviceda cuculoides. The sequence goes on from JAVJGG010000031.1 coordinate 19,534,846, forward strand.
CTTCTAAGTTACTTTGAAGTAACTCATGGCATGCAGTAGAAAAGGCTAACAGGACACGCTGCAGGTGATGCAGCAGTTGGTGCAGTGAGGGTGACCTGTGTGATTCAGCACTGCCAGAAGCAGCACTCTGGTAAAGGTCCCTGCTTCACGCTAGAGGTATGACATAGCATCATGCTGTAGTTGGAAATTATCATTGGGACTTAAATAATTCAAGGGTAGCCTTGAGGAGAAAGGAAGAGATTAGAAATTAGACCAGATATCCCCAAATAATAATTTGTAAACAGTTATGAAAATGTCATTGGAGAAAAATATAGTATCCAAAGTTGCAGCCACTTTACCCTTCATTCTCAGGCAGGCAATAACACAGGAGCAATTAGGGCACTAGTTTCCATTTTAAATTACTATTAAAGAAAGTAGGTATAGCTGACCATTAATGCAAAAAGGCAGATGAGCAGCAACATGGTATCAAGGAAACTCTGTCTTTACAGAAGGCATTTCTACTAGTGTTATTTTAAAATGTAAGTCCTGCTGCAAATCCCACAGATATACAAGTGCAGAAAAATTCTGTTCTTTATCCAGAATACTTTATTCACAGTTGGTATATGAAATGTTCCTGTATGGAAAGATCTCAGTGGTCTTTTGTGTGTATTAATAGTACTTTTTTTATCTGTTGTTGTTCCTCCTATCAACAGCTGATCACCTTGTCACAGCTATTCTCTAATACCCGTTCCTTGCCTTGTTTTCAAAAAGATAAGACATAATCCAGTTAAAAAAAGGACTGCAGAAAACATACCATAATCCTAGGCTAAAGTTAAATAAAACATTTTTACTTAAGGTTAGAGTGATCTTCATCACCCACAAAGTCCATTTGCAATTGAGGGTGAAAAAATTCCATAGAATATTCTGATTTTTGCTAATGTTGGCTTTTTTGCTTTCTTAGACCATCATTGTTCATTAATCTTTGACAATAAGATCAACAGCAGCTTAAATGATTTTTGGCATTTGGGAAATTATCTTTTTTTCCTTTTTTTTTTATTTCCTTTTATTTTCCTTGATAATTTTTGCTACTGCAAGTGAAATTTAGCCTTTCTTCCCTTATGTCAACAGTAATCAATAGTTAATTCAAAGTTTATGATCATCTCAGTGTTTTTCATGTTGCTAGAATTGAAATCAAAACATAAAGAAACTTCATTGTTTCAAAGCAATTGAAAAGTGCTGAGTAAATAAGCACAGTGAATACTTTTTACCAGAAGATATTGGGAAGCAAAAAGGCAGCAGGACTCCAAATTGCTCTGTTATATCCAACTAATATTCTTCAGTTCAGGTACATGCAACTATATGAACCAAAAATTTTGTATATCCTTGAGAGAATACTATTAAAAAATCTGCTAAAAAAGCAATGGAGAGAGAAATTTTGTGGCATGGATGATTTTCCCTTGTGAACTGAACTTTTTTAAGTGGCTAAGCTGATGACATCATTGTATTGTATTTACTATAATAATATTACTAAATAGTACTCATTATAATAAATATTTATTAGTTTTACTCTTTTAATAGTGTAACACGAACTTTAGGCAAACTCTTTACTACTCCGGCATACTGCATGATGGCAACTGTCATCCATGAACTACAACGCAAGAGGGTCACTGTGATAGTTTTGTCTCTCTTATGGAACTAGGCAAATAATTTATGGAAAATAAGGCATTTTCCAATCTTTCCTTCTCTTTCTGGTTATCAATGTCAGTTGAGCAGATCATGATTTTCTTGGCATATTTGTTGTTCTAAATTATAGCACGGATTAGCTGTCATTGTGGTTGAAAGATGCCTGTCATTCCTGTCTGTCATTGGAAGCACGGAGTTTCAGTCCTTAATTTTGTTTAGAAAATTTTATTCCTATTATGGAATAGGAACAAATGTGTTTTAAAATTCTTGGGAAAATAGGAGTGCATATAATTCAGTATTTTGCTCACTTTGATATTTGAGGAAGGGAAAGTTGTGATGTTTGCTTACTTGAATGTTTTGAAAGTGCCCAAAGCATGATCTTTTCCTTTTTCAGATGTCCTGAAAGTTTCTGTATTGAGCCACTATGCACACAGACTGTGGGGTTTTTTTCACTGGGACACAGTGCCACCTGAGATTTGCTGGGAGAAAGGAGGTGAGGAGGTCTGGAAGGAACACAGACTGTATTCCTGGTTCCAATTTGCCAACAGTACACCATCCCAGGTAAGAGAAAATCTCCAAATCTACAAAGTGAAAATCCAGAGCATCCATAAGGTGGTTTGCTGCAAATTCAAGTTTTACTGAAATGATTCACAAAAAAAGTGATTCAAGCTAGCTGGACAAAACACACAGAATCAGGAAGAAATGTTTGCTTTCCCTAGTGCAAATTTGAAAGATGAGCTAAATCTAAAATATCACACTAAATATTTCCCAAGTAGACCTTGGGTTTCTGTTTGTTTGCGTGCTTTTTATGTGTTTGTTTTTGTTGTTTTTCTTGACTACGTTAGTCTCCAGAAGGCTTCAGGGTCCTGCTGTGCAAATGCAAAGGCAAAAGTAGAAAGAGCCCTGTGCTGCAGCTGTGCAAGGTGCTGATGGCTCCTGCCCCAGAGAGCTTCCAGGGGAAGCCTGAGGTATGTAGCAGCAAGGAGAGTAGCAGGAGTTACTTTGGTGTGGTGGAGACAAAGTCAAGACAGTGACTCAAAACTGAGAAAGTTAAGCAGAATTCTTGCTTTTCAATGGTTTTTTTATGCTTAATTTTCTATGTGAGTAATTGGTATGAAAATGTCTGCCTTTCAAGCTCCTTGTTTGAAAATCAGTGTCTGAGATGTCCTGCTGAATAAATTCAGTGCAAGGAACTCTTTTTTTCTTATCATATAAGCAGATATCTCAGCTTTCTGATAAAAATACTCACATTTAGATGTTTAAAACAGCTTGTGAAAATTGCCTAGTCATTGCTGAATATAATAAAGTTTCCTTGGAATTCCTGTGAATAAACCAATTTGCTTGAGTATTTATGTAAAACAATTTTAAAACTGAAACGACTACAGAATGAATATTTTATTGATATGGAAATCTGTGAAAATTCTTATTGCAAGATCGTTTTTGTTGCTCTTGTATTTTGATTGCCTGTGGGTTTACCTAAGCAGTTTCTTTTTTAAAGAGATTTCTAGCATGTTTAGTATTTAAAAATGCTAGGTTGTAAAAAGCGTAGAGTCATAATTCTTTGATTATAAACATCATCATAGTGTCACAGAAGCTAGCAGAGCTATTCGTTTGCATCAGCTGAGGATCAAATATACACATGAACCCTTGTTTATCTCGAATGATGACAGCAGACCTCAGAATATAGCAGGTAAGCAGGTCCATGCTGTGCAGTTAAGCTGCGTGAAGCTCACTTTGCATTGCTAGATCTACTTCCCACGGTAACATTTCTAGTAGGCTTAGAACATTCTGACACTTTTTATACAAAAATCCAATAGCAAATTAAAATTTAATACCCTGCTGTTCTGAAGTAGTTTGCAATGCCTTTAAGTGCCTTCTATTTCTATGGAACTTCTTACAGACCTAAAAGTCTCGCTTAGATTTGCCGTTTGTCATTTGTGTAGATTTAATTTAACTTCTTTCTGTAGACTATATAGCTAGCAAAATCCAGGTTTGATTTTTTACTTCCTTTTTTTTTTTTTTAATATAACAACATGTTCAATGCCCTTACAGCGTAGGTTTTAAATTAGCTTAATTAAACATAATGAAGGAAAAAAAAATTCTCGTTCTATGGTAGATACTATCTTCTTGCCTGGTAAATTGCTACCTTGTTTTCCCTAAAACAAAAAATGTCTCTGCTGTCTGCAGTACATCTATGTCACTGTGTCCTGGTTTCAGCTGGGATAGAGTTAATTGTCTTCCTAGTAGCTGGTACGGTGCTGTGTTTTGAGTTCA
>JAVJGG010000031.1:19548781-19559394 GCA_035590195.1 Aviceda cuculoides
CTAAAATATTTCTTATAATTCTATATTCCTATTAAAATTGAATATGATTAATTCTAACTAATAACAAATCAATAACAGTATTGCATGTATTCTGAAGATTTGAAGAGCATATCGGTATCATAGTCTCTGGTGATCAAACAGGTTACACAGAAATTAAAAACTGTACTTTTTTTTTCTTTTTACCCTTCCTCCTTGCTTTCTACTCCTTGAAGAACTTCCTCACAGAACTCAGCCCTTGCAGAGAGCAGATTTTGCAGTGATTCCTGGTGCTTGTTAGCCTAATGGAAGGTTACTTCCATCCAATGCAGTAACTGAATTTGTAACCTCCACAAAACTGAGCTTTGGATTTATTAGCCTGATCTGATGAACGTTTCAACAGCATATTAAATAAAAAAGATTGATTCTAACAAAATAAATATTTAGTTCTTGATTAAGACAAGTTTTTAACACTTGGAAAGAAAAAAAAACCAAACCCAACCACCAACCAAACAAACATAGTTTTACGCTTTGCACAGTAGGTGGTTTCCAAGCTATCACTTAGAATCTTTGAAGTCTCAAATAGGTATTGGGACTTGTGAGAATTATAACAGCCACTGGTTTCTTCCCTCCTGAAAGCCGTTGGTGAACAATGCATCGTTTGTTTAGGGAAAGTATTACTGTTATGTATTAATTTTGCTATTTCTATTTGTTTTAAGAGAAATGTACACCTGAGACTTGTAACTTTATTAGTGTTACTTTCCAATTAGTAGGTGGATACATCTCAAAGGTGGGGGAAAAATAAATAAACTTTCTTCTTTGTGGCAGATAACAATGGAAAGTTTTCTGTTGATATTTTCAACAATCCCAGGTGAGGTAACATTTTTTTGGGACTCTTTTGATTCATTAATTAGAAGAATATATTTGATGTGCAAACTATGGAAACCAGAATAAAATTTAAATTTTTTTGTTTTCCTTTATTCTCTTTATATTATACCTTACTTTATTTTACCTAAACCAATTGTCCTTTAACAATATTTCTTAATTAAATGAAAAATCAATTAACAATAAAGATCCTGCTGTTAAACAGTGCAACAGGTCCTGAGAAGTAGTACTGGAAAGCACTACTTTCTATTTTCTTCATGGGGGGGAAAAAAAAACCAAAACACAAAACTTGTATTGCCTTTAAAAAATACAGTTACATTCTGTGGTTGGGTTCTTTTTGGTTGGTTGGGTTGGGTTTCTGTGTTGTGTTTTGTTTTGTTTTTTTAAGATTAAACTCTTTAAATGCATTTGAAAAAGTCTCTAAATACTCAATACTAGTGGAAAAATGTAATTTTTATGGATGTAGAGTTTATTGAATATTCTACCATACTTTGCTTTAATAAGTACTGTGCCGGCAATACATCAAGGAATATATAGTGCACTTCACGGCTCAGCATGGATTTTCAACTTAATGACTTTCCTCTGGGTATGAGACTGACTATTTCAAAAATGCTTTGTTTAGAAACACAGTAATTCCTTCAGTTTTAGCTCACTTTTAGTTACTATAGGGGACTGAAGCATCATGAGAAGCTTCAATTAAATATGCAAGATGAAGCTGAATACTCCTCATGCTGTTTCCACATTATTCAAATGTGTTTACTATGGAAGGCTTTTTATTCAGGCTATTTTCACAACATAAATGTAACTGTAACATGTTACAGCTTCTTCTCCTTGAACAACAATTTACATGCTCAGTTAGATAATCTTCTGCAGAAACTTTTGTGAAATGAGAGAAGGAAGAGTCTGCACAATGTATCTAACTTCTGACCAAATACAAAATACTGGAGCTCAGTTCAGCACCACTGAAAATCTAAATCTGCGAGAGACTGAAAGAGTTAATGTCTCAAACATTGTGGTGGGGCAAGTTCTGCTTAAGGACTAACTCTGCCTAGCAAGGAACCCCAGGTGAAGAGAAGCCCATCAGCACCAGGAGGGGGAGGGTGCACAGGAGGGTGCCCAGCTCCCTGTTCCGATGTGCTGAGCAGGGCAGCTCACTGGGGAAGGAAAGGGGAAGTTACTCCCCAAGGCTCACAAACTGCTCTGATGCCTAATTAGCCTAATGCCTGCCCGAGGGAATCAGCAAACCTGAGTCGTTGTCCTGAGACAACATCCACTTGAAAAGTTCACGGCATTGCTTATTCACTCAATTTCCAAGACGACAAAGCTATCCGTATCCTCAAATGGATCTTGTCACCTCTTTAAGATGAGTACAAGGATAGAAGGGATGTTTGGTATACCACCTCTGAGCAGTTCCTTGCCAGTGTCCAAATTTCCATTGGGTGCCGCGAGTAGATCTGTCTGTTCTTCTGGCAGCCTGGCAAACTGTGACTTAACAAAGACTAAATGTGCAGTCTCTAGATGAGCTCATATGAGATTTGGGTCCCACTAAGTGGGGAAAGAAAGCAATTCTGTGTCCGGCTTCCAGTGGAAGCTCAAATATGAGATTGTCTCAGAAGTAATATGACTGAACTTTGCTTTCTGTACCTCTGTTTCTTTAAAAACTGAGACTGAATTGTAGCGTTGCTACATATTATGGCGCTGCGACTAGATCACTGGTTGGTCCAGACCAGGGAAGAGACAGATAGCACACACAGTGTGAGCGTCAACTTCCTCGTTTATTTCGCAGTTAATTCCTTTTATACTAGTAAAGGTAGGCGGGATTACACATGCGCCACAGGGAGGCGGTGACCAATTCTCTCTCTTTCCGTGACATCACGAGATCTTCCGAATGCTGCACCCTACACTGAATGAATGCTGTCCCTCCTGGTAGAGAAAGCAGGAGAACTACCTTTGATATAGAAATGACTATGTAAATGGGAGATGTTCCACTAAGCCCAGTTTTAGTGGTAATTCTGGTTTTAAACATGTAGTTAAGTCTGACTTGTTAATTGAAACATTCACCAATAAAAGGATATCCTTACCTTGGCCTGAGCCATGTGGGAAGTACTTGCAAACCCCAACCAGTTCTGCAGTTAGGAGTCACTCCTGCTGCTGCATGCAGGGGGTCTGAAGAACACTGTGTGTTTCATGGGGTCCTCCAGAGACCTCGGCAGGAGGACCCACTGTTAAGCACTTGGGGCTTTCTTGTTGAAGGTATTAAGTATGTGCAGTGACCGTGACCTATCGACTTCTTGCATGGAAAGGTCTGACTCGGACAGTCTTAAGTATATCAGGAACTGGGTATTAATTGAGATAGTCTCCACGCTAACTGTAAGCTCTGCTTTTAGAAGTACATACTGAAGAGGAAATAGAAATCCTTTTGAGAATTCGTGGTTAAGGTTTTGTTGGTTTTGTCTCTAGCCTCTTTTTCTGTCATGCTTTAAATAGTTATCGATTCTCATTTTCTCACAGTAGTAGCTGTAAAACCTTTGTTACTAACTTTCTTACTAAATATTTTAAAAGTGAAATGACAGTTTAAAATAGAGGTTGCTTTCCTGTCAGTGGCAGCAGGAGCAATCCTGTATTGTCAGTACATGTGGATTCTTTTGGAATATGCTTAATGGTTTCTCTGCCACTATTGTCATGAATTTCATTGACTGATCCAGCCTTCCACGTTTGCAAAAATGAGGCAATTAAAATGTTCTTACAAACAACAGGGATAAGCTTTCAGGGTCTGGAGCATTTGTGGCCTAGAAACCAGGGAGATGAGTTATTAATGAAATGAATCATTAGGTAGTAGTCTCCCATGAATTTTAAATGGAGTTCTCTGAAGTTCTCATGGGTAATAGGATGTGAAGTGACTTGTATTGACTTACCAAGAAAAATGCGAGGTGCTTTAGTAGAGAATTAGCTTAATAAAAAAATTAAAGTTGTATACCTCTCCAGAGTTAGTTTGAATTAGCATTCTAGTTTAATTTCTGTTCCCACAATTGATGTTGCTCTACAAAGCTGATACTCTTATGATCATGACACTCTTATCAACAAGTTTCAGCCTGGGCAGTGGTGCTGTATTTCACAGAAGTAAATTTCCCCTCAACTTTCAAGTAAGGACTAAGTATTGCTCATCTTAGTTCAACAACAACGGTTACTGAAATATAGTGGACTGACTGCTGAGGCTTCTAATTTCACCTTTGCATATGTGAAATCTTAAAGAAGTCTCAAACACAAAATAAAAGAATCAGGATGTGGCCCAGAGGCTCTGTCCTCAGGAGAAAAATGAGCAGGATTTAACCCTTGCTATAAGATTCATCTTCACTTCTCTTTTCTGGAAGGTAGCATTGTTGTTTCTTGATAACATGTGATGCATCAATTTCAGAATGTTATAGTTAACAGATTATAACACTTGATAAGTCAATGCAAAATTTAGTTCATAGTGTTAAAGAACTGTACTGCAGAGATGTTTTAGAGCAAGAATGAACAAATGTGTCCTTACCATATTCTGAAAACCTAGGCTTTTTTGGTAGCATATTCTCCTTCCATTTCCATTGAATTTTGCTATCATATTGCACAGAATTCCTTAGAAATATTTTTTCTACTCCTTTCAAAGAATGTGCACAATAAATAGCTTATTACTGTATAATGAAGAAAGTTTTCTGAAAGAAAATGTTCACACTCTGATTTTCTTTTTTATTCAGTTTCTTCTTATAGGACTCTCCAAATCTTCTGAGGCAAAGTAAAGTTATGCTATGTAGCCAGTAAAGCAGTGCATATTAAATGAATAAGCATATAAAGTCTTTATCTGGAGAACTGTGTTGTTCTAAACTGTGCATACTGCTTTATATTTCAGTTTCCTAATTCAGCTTTGGTTTCTAAAGTGTCTTTCCTACTGGAGATGAATGATTGACTTAAAAAGTCCAAGTGAATGATTCGTTGACGGAAAAAGTTATTGTGAGGATTTATGGAATATCATTGGATTTTACATATTAGCTAAATCTTATGAGAATAAATGTAGTTTGTGATCACAGGTAATTACAGAAACCAGAAGAACACCCGAAACTGCCATTTGCCTTCTCAGCTCTGAGAATCAAAATTTCCAAATCAAGGCACTGTACAAAAAATGGTTTTGCTGATGAATTTGAACAGAACTACAGCAGAGTCCTGCAGCCAGTTAGGTTAATCAGAAAAAATGTTATTACCTTTTCCCCAAGGATGCCATTAATTTAACACTGGCAAGCTATCATTACTGCTGTGTGAAATGACTAATTTTCCCTCAGGAGGTGTTCATATACAAGGCATGGGGTTTTCCATAAGTGTTCACAAGCCTGTGTGAATCATAGGTGAGACTTTTGCTGCATTAGGAAAAAACTGCTTATGGATCGTTGCTTTTGCAACCTTCGAAACACTTCATGCAGTATCAGAATAAAACCTTCAAGACTAACTTGAAAGAATCAAACACCTTTATATCTCCAAAAATGCTTGCTCTTTCTTGTTCAGCTCCTATTTGCATCTGTGTAATACTACCTCTCAGAAGACCCTATGTCTGATCCTGCTCAAGTTGAGGACTTTTTTTTGGTTGTTTTAAAAAACAAAACAAAAGAGTAAAATGAAACCCCCAAAACCAAAGATGAGGTGATTTTTTTTTTCACTAGAAGGTAGAACTCTGTGTCCAAAGAATAAACTACTTATTCCTGTTTTTTAGCATTATTATACTGCTGTTTTTCCACATATTGTATACAAAGTACATGCATAAGCATGAAGTTGGGTTTTTTAAGGATTCATCATACTAGAAGTTCAAGCGCTGCAGCTGAATTAGGTGACTAATGCCACTGGAACAATCCAGAAAGGATTCAAGACATTTATTTGCAGAGGAAGGTCAAAAGAAACAAAATCCCAACAAAACCAAGCCACACAACTCACTTTGCATTATTGGCAACAAATACTTGGAGACAAAAAAAACCCCTCCAAAAACCCCAACAAACCAACCTGTGGTCTAAAATGAGATTGATTTCCTGAAAACATCTGTGATTAACTCTTTACTCACTGTAATCAACATGGTTTGTTGAAGTTAAGATAGTAGTTATATGGCGTTTTTTTGGCAAAGTAGTTTGTAACAGGACAAAAATCCAAACAGGGAGAAAAAGAGATCCAAGAGATTATTTTGGGTGTGTGTGTGAAGTTTTGCTCTGTTAAGACGGCTTTGCAGTGTTCTTCTGTTCTATTCTGTCTGCAGGCAGTGCAAAGGGCATGCAGTAATGATTTGGGTGCATGCTGCTGGATGTCAGTAGGAACGTGTCTACCTTATCTTGCCACTTTTCTGTAACATAGCAGTGCGTTCAGTCTCCAAATTATCTGACACTATTGTTAAGAAACAGATTGGCTTATAAACTTGAGCAATTTCATGCTTTGACAGGAGATTTGACTTTGTGACATTTGACAAGTTATTTTAACTTCTTACTCCTCTTTAGCTCTTCTCAAAAATATTTTAAAGGGGAGCTATTGTCATCTGTATGTTTGATATTTAAGCCAAAGAGCTCCTGGACAATATTTCACAGAATGTAGGTATAAGGACTGAAACGTCATATATCTTCATGTCTTCCCTCACTCTTGCATGTTTAATTTACATGGATACAGAGATACAAGTTTGCCCTTTTATGCATGTTGTCACATCCCAACCCCTCCATCCCCACAAAGCCCTCTAAATGTAGGTAAGATACTTCTGCATCCTCCTTGTCCTGTAGCAAATCCTGTAAAATTTTGCCTTTCCTAGAGGTGGTGACTGGATCATCTCTCTTTTCAGCTGTCAGCACATTAGCTCCTTAGCTAGAGCAAGAATGGTTTTGCGATGTTGCATTTCCTCTGCCCACAGGTCTTCTTGAAGACATTGCAGTGATGGCACTGCCTTGGGGATGATGAATCAGTAATGTCCTGAAGCTAATACAACATCACCCCACCTTACTAGAAGTGTGGATTTTCAAATCTGGTAGAAATATATGTATAGCTACATGGTTTCTGGTATGATCTGGTGGGGTTCTTGGTAGAGGATGCTGTTGCTTCACAACATAAACCAATGAAAAACCTGACAAAAAGTGCATCACAGTATTTGAAGACCTTTAGTAACTCTGATGCTATGCTCCTAACCCATAATTCTGCATCACACTCAAGTGCTGATAAATGCCTTCTAGAGTTTCAGTGTGGGTAGATGACATTGTGAACCACAGACTGGAAATCCATGCCATGCTGATGGAGTTGTAAAAATAATACCAAAATATTAAAGAAAATCCTGATTACATCCAGCTCTGCTTGAAAGGACAAAAGTAACACTTTCAGTGAGAGACTGCCAACATCAGAACAGTAAGGGAAATAAAGCACTGTACAGCATGATCACAACTGGAGTTGGTGGGAGTTTTGCCAGTGATTTCTGTACAGCCAGGATGTACATCTAATGTAAGGCATGCTCTGATGATCATAAAAACAGTTTAGATATTCTTTAATTCTCCCTAACACATGCTGAACTCAATAATGTTTACTGAAAAGACTAGTGATACAAATTAATATTAATTTAATGGAGACTAGTTATTTTTCAATGCAGTATTCCAAAATTATCACTAATGACAATATTCATCAACTTTAAACAAAAAAAAACCCCTAAAATATCTCTTGGGCTTCACGTTAACACTGAAAAGTTGTTTTATACAACCTTTTATATTTCTAACTTGTAATAGTATTTGACACTGATATTCTATTTCAGTTCTTCTGTCCATACAGTTGTGTTGTTCCTATAAAGATGGAACTTCAAAATATTAAGGGTTTTTTTGTGAAAAAAAAAATAACAAGGATAACTACAGAAATAGGACAGAGGTAGTAACTACATTATTAAAGAGATTTTTTTCTCACTTCTGCTAAGTTCATAAAATTATAAAATAACCTCCTACTGTTAAATAGTGTGAAAGAAATCACATGTATATAACTGAATAATTATAAGTACATTTGTAATCCACTGAATTATCTTTTCGAAGGATAGCTTATTAAACAATCATCTTTATTTTAATCTTTTTTCAAAAAAAATCACATACATAAACAATAGGCATTTTAAGGAAAATAAGGTATATGTTAGAGTTCTGCATGTTGAGTAGAAATACTTTTGTCTTTTTAAATGTGAACACACATGACATGGAATATGCAGTTTTGAGAGCTGTGATCAGCATGAAGTAATATTTTCTTAAAAATCTCATTTCTATGGAATTACATGAAGATAAAATATTTTACATAATTCTGTCCCCATCGAAGTGTACTTAAAGTTCATAAAAACAACTGCAAAACTAAACCAGGACTATTCAATGATAACTTTGGATAATTAAAATTTTGCAGATTCTGAGTTTCAGATTTTCAGCACCAAAGGACAGCCTGTTGCCATTTCTCCTGACAAATTTATTCCACTTCTAGTAGCAGTACTGGACTGTTTAATGTGGATATGACACTCCTGAGAAAGTGGCAAAATGGGGTTTAACAAAGTTTCATAAACTTTGGATATGGGTTTATGAAGCCTGTAAAAATCTTGTCAAAGTGATTCTAGCATATCCAAGCTCTGCTTTTTTTGCCAGGATAACAGACATGGAATTTTTTCTACTGTCAGATACAAACCACTAGAAGAAAGCACAGATACTATTTAAACTAATTTACAGTAAGAGGTAACACCCCCGAATTTCCGAAATGAAATCACTTCAGTTTGTCAGTTCGCTTTGAATAATTTCACATTATTCGGGTCTTTTGGATATTGTTATTCAAGTCACTCCTTACGTTGCTTGCATACCTGTCTCTAGAGTGACAGCTGCTTCTTGCAATTGTGTGTGTGATTTTTTTTTTTTTCCTGAAAAGAATCCAGGATGAAACAGCAAACCTTTTGATTAAAGCCCTGTTTAGCATAGTGAAAGAGAAAGGCCACATGTGAGAGCTGATTACCAGAGGGACTGAAGGCTCACAAAGCTGTAGAAAACAAGCCTGGGCAGAGAGTGGAAATCACCTGCTCTTTCCTCCACTACATGTAGAAAGCTGAGGGGAATGGGAGTCCCCCATTTGGAGGGACTCAGGACCTGAGGAGCCCATGCATAAGCCACCCCTGAGGGTGGCTGGTCTGGTCTCTGTCAGCACTGTATGGTCATGAGCAGGGGTGTGCTGGTGCCTGCATGCAGCCCTGCCCTAAGGAGGGAAGATGCTGGAGCTGTGCTGCTCCAGCCCCCTCCTCTGGCTCCCATCTCCCACCCCACAGTGAGTGGGGCAGGGTGAGGGGGAAACCTGCCTCCAGGGTGATTTCCACACGTGGTCCCAGCAGCAACAAAGGGTCACACTGATGATTAGTGCCCACAGGGACCATACTACTGTGTCTCATGAGATTTGGACAATGTCCACTTGCTTTCACCTAGCTGAAAACAAAAATATTTTATATTTATTTTCTTGAATTAAAAACAGATTTTTATATTCAAGAACCCCACTGCGATGGAAGGTTGCTGTTGGGATGGTTTCAACTTCTAAGCTGTATTTACCATAGGTCTTGTGGAAAGAGACTATATCCATCAAGTTAATTGGTGTGCATTTGATCAAAGCTGAGTAGTAGATTGCGTGGTGGATCATATACACCAGTGAAAATAGCAAAGAGCATTGAAAAAATAGAAGACTGGATTTTTAAAATCATGCTGCTCTTTCCTGTGACAATAATGCCTTCTGTTCTGTACTGATAGTTTCTACGTTATTTCAGTATTAGAAGACTTAAGCTAAAGTAGAGAATTCCTGAATGTTAAGAGATACTGTTAATAAAGGATCCTAGAAACTGGGTCAGCTTGTATTTAAATAATTAAAATACCTCTATCATTACATTTAATGAGAGAGATCACTAAACATTTGTTCTGTAGAACTTTGGTCATTTATCTTGAAAATATAAATTGACTCCCAAGATACGGTGTTGAAAGGTAAGTACATCTGGGGATCAGACTGAAAGGCTTAGGCTTCTTTGTTTAAAATGATTCTTCAGAAACCAAGAAAAGCATTGCTAAATCAAGTCATAGATAGATAATGATAACTCTTTCTGTATTTTTAGCATTGTAGATGGCACTGATAACCATGCAAAATGTGAAATTGCGTGGTGTATCTGTCGCATGTAACAGTTAATCTGATTCGTTATCTCGCTACGTTGTGAACCCCACAAATATTGCATACTAATTGGAAGTCTAAACTGGAATTCTAGTAAAGGTTTTTTTCCTCAGGGAGGATGATACTGTAGGTAACTATGCATTAAAAAGTTTATCATAAACAGACTAACTGCCTGTGAAATATTACTGAGCGCATACTAAACAAATTGGGTATTGTATAGGTACTACCTTGTGAAAACCTTGGTGCTAATGTCATCTGATAAATGCCCTTGTAACTTGCCGATTTCCAGTCACAGGCAACGAAAGCAGACTGCTTGGTTCAGAGACAAACACTGCAGACCCAACAATATTTTATCTTAATTTAAACTTTAATCCATTTAAATAGAATCTGCACTGTAATAGTAGCGTTAAATCACAGAAACGGGAATAGTGTTAACAGCAGGACATTATCTTTTACTGAGGGCAAGCAGCAGGGTTGCTGCTAATGAGGACATCATCAATTTATCAGTTAAAGGTGAATCTAAAAGGATTTCTGCCCTCTGCCCCTCCCCCCCCCCCCCTGTGGGTTGG
>JAVJGG010000031.1:19572487-19584098 GCA_035590195.1 Aviceda cuculoides
CTCGGAGGGAAGGGGGGTTGCATCTGCCATTCCAGGGGGGGCTCCTGCCTTCCTTGGCAGACACCTGTCTTTCAAACGAAGAGAACAGATTGGACATCTGTTAAGCTGAAAATGTTGTTTATTTGTTGTCTTTATATGCCCCTTGTCTCCTGACACACAGTAGCATACTATGTGTGCAGAAGTGCTAATGATAGCAGGTCCACAAGCAGGAGATGCAATGCATCTTGGGTTTGACTTCTCTGAATGCACAGGCAACATTTCCAGGATGACCGATGTTCACAAATGTGTGAGTAGAAATCTGAAGAGGGTAGTGTGGGAAGTGTGTGTCTCTGACTTCAACTTCAGATTTATCTGACAAGTCAGCTTTTGTGAATGAATGCTACCTCATCTTTCACAAAATCAGCACTTCCTGAAGCAGGAGAAAGAGAAACTAAGTTCCCCAAATAGAGCCAAGCAAAACTTGTGTCTTTCAGCTTGTGATATCTAACCTGGTGAATGAGGATAGGTCTCAATGTCTTTTTATACAGCTGTACACAGGGAAGTTAATTTTGTCTAACATACAAAGCGATTAAGTGATATGTTTGCAAAGTTGGCAAGGAGTAAGCATGTTTGAAATCCAGCTGCCACCTCAAGGATGGGTGGGAGGGTGGGGATGATGAAGGAGCATAGTCTCAGGACAGCATGGGGAACCTAATGGCTCCTCATCTGTGGAAGAGGCTTGAGAGAGCCTTCATTTCACACCTCTCTCAATTCCTGAGTATAGTCCTGTCCCCACTTTTTCTCCCCATCTGACATTCCCTTGACCCTTACATGAACTGTTCTGTTTCTTCAGTGTTAGTGAATTAAGGCAGTCTAATTTGCAGGTATTCCTTGCATGCTTCAGTGAGTCAAATTAGCTCACAGAAAACTCTGACAAGGGGTAGTCAGGGTCTAGTAGCAGCAGTGAGCACTCAAATGGCTTCCCATCACCCTGTGGCCTATCCCATTAGGCCAGGAAGAGTTTTAGGAAACTCTTCTTGAAATTCCTTGGGAGTTTCAGAGGTCAGTGGCTTTCACAGCAAAACCAGCTCAAGAAAGCCCTGCCGCCTCCCAACGGCAGCAGCACATTTCTCCTCTCCGTCCCCATCTCCTGCCTGGCACACCTTGCAGCCCCTTGCTACTCACTTTTGCTGCCCTGAAGGCCAGTGTGGCTGTGCTGTAGATTGAACCGCAGACACTAACAGGGCCACGGCTGCTGCTCCTCTCTCAGAGGAAGGAGGAAAGCAGTTCACCTGCACAAATGCCAGTGATCCAGCTCCTCAGTTCAGCTTGCAGGCAGCTCTAGTGTTTGGAAATGTTTAAAGTTGGTCCTTAAAAAAGTGATCCTACTGATGCAGTTGATCGTGCTGAAAAGCCTACTAGAGAAGCAGGCTTTTTCGATTTTGATTTACCTTCTCTGAAATGCTTGGGAGCTTTTTCAGTTGACAAATACTGAAAAAATTTAAGACCTTATGTACCAGGTGCAGAGGCCCAGGCACTGGCAGGGTGGGCTGCAGGGCGGCCTCAGTGAGGAGAGGCCAGAACTGCCCGGAGCTGGACACAGCCAGTTCCAGCCAGCTCCAACTGACCCACCGCAGGGCATGGCTCAGCCCCGCAGCCACCATGGTGGAGCGTTGGGGAAAGCCTATGTAAGAAAGGGCAAAATGCTGGACAGTCAGAGAGGAATGAGGGGGAAAAGTGTGAGAAACAGCCCTGCGAGCCCTGAGGGGACGGGAGCAGGAGGAGTGGGAAATGATCCAGGCACCTGAGGAGGGGTTCCCCTGCAACCCCTGGAGAGACCATGGTGGATCAGGTATCCATACTGCACTCATGGAGGTCCCCATGCTGTTGCAGGGGAAAAGAGTGAGGAGGAAGGAGCAGTAGAGAGGAGCTGTTGTGAACTGACGACAGCCCCCATTCCCCATCCTCCTGTGCCACTCAGCGTGGAGAGAGGCAGAGGAGTCGTCAATGAAGGAACGAAGGTGAGCCTGGGAGAAAGGGGTGGGGGGAAGTAGTTTTAGGTTTTGTCTTTGTTTCTTACCATCCAAATCTATTTTAACTGGCAAGAAATTAAATTGATTTTCCCCAAGCCAAGTCTGCTTTGCCTGTGACAGTAAAAGGTAAGTGATCTCCCTGTCTTTATCTTGACCCACAAGCCTGTCAGTCTTATTCCCTGCATCCCTGTCCTGTTGAGGAGGGGGATGAGAGAATGACTGAGTGGGCATCTGGCAGCCAGCCAAGGTCAACCCACCACAACTGGGGAAGTAATTTGTAAGTCTAGTTATAGAGAATAGAGTCTAGCTATAGGAAAGAGCCAGAACAGTTTACAGATGTAGGGAAGAATACTATGCACCACCATCACATAGGCAAGCTCTAAAGCCAGACTGCAGAGTCTGGGGAAAATAGTAAGATGAAGTAGTGGGTATAGTCTACTTCTGCTCTCACAAACCTTCTGAATTTTGATTGTAAATAGATGTCTTTGGTCTTCATACACTGAGCTTTCTTCCATAGCCCTAAAAGGGACAAAGTCCTGACTGGCCATTGCAGAGCCTGAGGATGTTTCTCCTTGTATCGGATGCCTTGCTTTATAAAACAACATGTGTACTTAATAATACATCCAACATTTGTTGGATAATTGTTTTTTATGTTCCTCATTGTGACTGCTTTTCATAGTTCTGCTTTCTTGTACACCTAATGGACTCTTACACTCTCTATTGACCCCAGTAACCCTAACAACTTCTGAAAATCATTAGATCTGAAAGGAAAATATATGAAGTAGCAAATAATGGAACCTTTTGTTACAGGATTGATTGTGTTTCTAAAAGATGCTGAATGTCTTTTGAAACTAAATAACATTGCATCTTCATCTGTAGTATTACACAGATAAACACAAATACACACAAAATTACATGTTACTGTAGCGTTACTTCTATTGAAATATTATTTGTATAGTCAATTGCGATTTCTTCAGTAGTGTTTCCAGATATTTTTTTTGAAAAGCTAATAATTCTACATCAAAATTTCACAGGAATCGAGGTAGAGTATCTTACCGTGTGTTCAGAGACAAATGGAAAAACGTGAATTATCCAGTTTGACTCACAACTGTGTTTTAACAATATGTGTTTGCAAGTGGTTTGCAATGTAGTCCACCTTTTGAAAAAGATTTTCATCTCAGCTGAGATTTTATTTGGACAAAAAAATAACAATAATGCAGTACTGATTGATGGTTCAGAGCCTCAGGACAAAATCTAACTAGCAGATAATCTACTAGGTAAGCACATATGAACAAAAGACAAAACCTAACATATCTGTGGAAGTAGTTAAATTACTTTGCAGAATATTAAGCCCCCACCAGCGAAGTCTAGACAGAAGAAAGCCCTGGCTGTGCAGAGTGATCAATAGGTGATTCTTGTACCCGTGGAGCTCTAGTGAAGTCAGCAGCGCAGAAGCTGGTGTCAGTGGGTTAAATGGGAGAATCACATCCTAAGGAGTGATTGAGAAATTGTTTGAGATTAGTTACTGTGCTAAAATATCTTGATGCTGTGTTCTTTGGCAGGAGAGAAATTAATTAGAGAGTTATAAAGTACCATGAACATCATCTCTCCCAGTCCCACAGCAGAATTTTAATTCTCATGGCAGTAGCAAAAAAATTATTTCCTGTAGATAGATGCAGCTGGGAGTCACTGACACCCTCTAAAACCTCTAGCTCCAAAGAAAATGCAACACAGCCTCCCTCTGGTCTTGTCTTGTTCTCTTTGCTTTCTGTTGTTTACTCTGCTAGTTTGCTTGAAGCTGTTTGTTCTGGTTAGTTTACATTTGCTTTAGAGGATGTTGCTTAACACAGATTGTATCTTGTGTTTGCTTTTTAAATTCAAACACCATGCTACTCTCATAGTCAAAAGTTGTCTGCAGTACCAAAAATTCAGACAATTCATCCTGAAAAAAAAAAAAATCCCTTTGATTATGCTGGAAATGAAATGCCATAGCGTGTAGAGTTTAAACCTGACAGGTGAGCTAAAATTATGCTGAATATTTGCCTGCGCTCCCTTTAAGCAGTATTAACGTATAGGTAAGGCGGAATCTGGCAAACAGAATGTGGTATTTCCATTAGTATTTTTCAAGTATTGTTTACTCAAAAGCATGGATGGTACCACTGTTTTTTTTACACATGTACAGCTGTGAATGCTAAAGGAGCGCTTACCTGTTCCTTTACACCGGGGATGTGGCTATTGCATGAAATGCAGCCGGGGAAGAGTTGAGGTGCAGCTTCCTGCCCCGCGGGGCCCCGAGGAGATTTCTGGCAGGGCTGCACACGGGTGGGGGTGTGGGGGGTGGGGTGTTGTGCTTAATCCCAAGTACAGTAGGAGGTGAGCTAGCAGGAACTGAAGGGGCAAAACCTGCTCATGTGCCCCGGGACTGAGCTGCATGGCAAGCCCCTTCCCAGCCCACAGGAAGGCAATGACACTAGGAGGAACCAGCCACCTCTTTCTTACCTGTGAGCTACGGAGAGCGCTCTGAGCGAACAAACGGGGGAGCCGTGTCGCTGAAATTCACCCCTCAGCTGGCTGCTGCAATCTCCATCCGACGCGCTGCTCCTGACTTGCCAGCGTTAAATCTCCGAGAAGTGCAACGTGTAGTGCTGTGGGATAATTTTTAAAAGTCACATCAATTTACGGTGCTAAGAGCTTTTATGAGCACAAAATGATTTTATGTGAACTTTCAGTCCTTTTGACTAGCTAGCAGAGATTTCTTTAAATTCTTCTAAGAGAATAGAAGAGCCAGATAATGCGCCTTCAGCGTTACATGGATAAAACTTTAAGAAGTAAATTTACTCCCATCATTGGCTTTGCTGGCAGAGACGTGTGTCACTGATTAAAAGTAGAAAAAATGACAGCACCTCTAAATGTAAAAATATTCCTGAATCTGATCGTTAATATTTCAAAGAGAAGAATTATCCCGAGAAAAATTTACCTAAGGCTGGAAGGACAAGGCGAATTAAAGCCTTGCGGCCGCCACTGCAATCCCTGCTCCGCCCCTCTAAACCGGCTCAGGCTGCCGGCGGCGGGCAGCGGCCCAGCAGGTGGCGCTGTTCCCTCGAGGCGCCGACGGCCGCTGCGGCGCCCTTTGCCTGCGGGGAGAAAGGCAGGGACGGGCGGACGGACGGACGGACGGACGCCGTCTCTCGGGGTGCTTGGGTGCTTTTTGTAGTCGTAATATCTACCTAGCTGGAATGTCGACGTGCATGAATTTCCGCCTTTAATTTCGTCTGTTTAAGCTGTCCTACACTTCCTCCTCCTTTTTTTTTCTTTAGTTTTATTGTGTAATGTTGAAGACCCTCAATGTATCCTCTTAGGAAGTAAATTTCTAAATGACAGGTCAAGTTATAGCTTTCTCTTGGAAAGCTAGTTAAGTTCATATATGTCCTTTGATTCTTCTGCATCTGCCGGTGTGCCTGTATAGATCAATGGATTATTGCTACATGTAATTATATTAAAACAAAACAAAACAATTGTTTTAATGAATTGTGGTTTTTTTTCCACAAATTAAATGGTGAAGGAGACATGAAATAGGTTCTGGCTCTTGGAGAATATGGGCAAACTTCATCACTGATAAATTTCAGCTTGGAAAGAAAATGTTGGAGTAAACCTGGCTTAATTTTGACCCCACCCACAATGAAAGGACCGGTCAGCTGGGGAGGGTCCTAGAGGAAGGCTTGCGCTGCCAATACTGGTAGATTAAATGTCATTGAAGCAAAGTGGTTGCATATACTTTTTTATTCTACCTGGACTTTCATCTCCCAATATACTTGTGTAGGTAAGCAGTACCAGAATTCTATTTGTTACATTAGGAGGAATATTATTGCTGAGAGGGTACTGGAAGTAATAAGAGTAATAATTTAGGTTTTGGTGGTGGTTTGTTCGTTTATTTGTTTCCCCCTCCTGTTTAAGGATTAGGAAATACTTATTCCTCTCAACACGAAAACACTACTTACCTGATTTCATTTGATTTAATACTAGTTTTTTAGATGGAGTTATGAAGACTGCTTTATGAACTACTTGCACTGGATTTTTTTTAAAGGGTACACATCAGTCACAGTTGTTATCTAATTTAATACCTCTAAAATGAATTGGGTGGATGTTATAGCAAGGAATGCAAATGGATAAAGAAATTTGCCTACATATCCACCAAAACCAAAGGTAATGACAGATAAATTTATCCTGAAGTGTTGTATATAAGAGCGTGGTTATGACGCTAGAAAACACAGCTTGGGAACTACTACTCAAAAGGGACTTTATCTTCCTACTTACAAGAATGTTTAATCTTTTAACAAGACAATTGAAAGTCTTTACAGGAAACAGATATCAGATATAAAAACTAGAAATGTCATGTTTTCAATGGCAGCCTAGAATGGACATTGTTCCTAGTTTAAAAGTCTAGCTTCCCACAAAAGGTAGATGATGCCCAACACGGATTTTGTCACCTTTGTTTTTAAATGTTAATATTAAGTTTATTGTGTGTGAGAAACAGTAAAGTTTCTGAAAATAGGAATTTTATTCCATAGCTCCCCCATCCCCTAAAATCAATGTAACATGAAAAAAGAAAGAAAATAATGCACATTTTCTTATTCTTCTCTTCTTACCTGTACCTTTGTACATACTCAGAACTTCTTACAGAAACCCCACCCAGAATGCAACTGTGAAAGTAAATTAATTATATAATGGAATTTTGATCACAAAAAGCAATGGTCTATATTAAGCCACTTTTATCAAAGAGCTTTCCCAGTTTAAATCCCATGTCATCACATCCCTCTCAAAAGGCAGAAAAGAGGCATTAAGCATTGAGTTCAGAGGACGGAAATAGGCTTTTCAGTGGGTATTACATGGAAACCCAATTACTGACTGAAATAAGGAATCACCTGGAAGGCAGATGCAAGGTTTTGCAGAATACCTGTGGTATTCTTATCGTAGAATCATAGACTCATTTAGGTTGGAAAAGATCTTCAAGATCATCAAGTCCAACCATCATCCATGCCCACTAAACCATGTTATGGAGTACCCCGTCTAGATGCTTTTTTAATACCTCCAGGGATGGTGACTCAACCACTTCCCTGGGCAGCCTATTCCAATGTCCGACAACCCTCTCAGTAAAGAAATTTTTCCTAATATCCAACCTAAAACTCCCTTGCTGCAACGTGAGGTCATTTCTTCTCATCCTATATCCAGCCACCTGACAGAGAGAGACCAGCACCCACCTCACTACAAACACCTTTCAGGTAGTTGTAGAGAGCTATGAGGTCTCCTTTCAGCCTCCTTTTCTCCAGACTAAACAGCCCCAATTCCCTCAGCTGCTCCTTATAAGGCTTGTGCTCCAGGCCCCTCACCAACTTGGTTGCCCTTCTCTGGACACACTCCAGCACCTCAATGTCTTTCCTGTAGTGAGGGGCCCAAAACTGAACACAGTACTTGAGGTGCGGCAAATGCATGTTGTGAGTAGCGCAAATGATGGTAAGTCTCTAAGTTACCTCTACTGATGGTACAAAGAGCGGCGACTGAATTCACTTGGGGTTTGTATTTTGGCACCAGAAGCAGAAAGAACCATTGACTGTCATTGATGTGGAATGTTTTGAGTTTTTTCTCTCTGTAGCAGTCATTTCACTAAGCCTTTTAACCAATATGTCAGCTCATCGATGGTTTGGAGATTATGTATGGTGACAGACAATTTATGAAACTGTTCTGCAAGAATATATTTGTTCAAACCTCAAATTTCTGCAGACAGCAAACAGAGGGGAAGGCCCTAGGTCAGCCTTTTTTTTGTTTTCACAGATCATGAGCCTTTCTATCACAACCATTGATCTAACAAAGTCTACAGAACATCGATTAGGTTAGGGCTAGATTTTCAACACAAAAACATTCAGACATAAATTTCCAATCCAAAATATCACAAGCTTTTCTTTGGAGTGGCTTGGCTGGATTCTCAGCTAATAGAAATTATCACAGATGAACTGACATCACAAGGGCTGTGCTAATGCCCATCATACTAGAAGCCAGTTTGGTAGGCCCATCACCTCCATGAGTGGAGGCACTACACCTGTAGCAAAAGAATGAAGTGCAGCATGTTCCCCATGGGAAATCAAGCTATTAAAAATTAGGGAAATTAACATTTTGTTACAGTTGCCTCTTTCTCTCCTTATGTTCTCCTAGCTCCATGATTTACAGCAGCTACTGAATTATAAATACTTTCAAATTATTATGCTAATATCAGTGCAACTTTGCATTTAAGTAGATCCATCAATAAAAGCCTACTTTAGAACATGGCCCCTTTGTTCAGAAAAAACACTACACAACACTTGAAGACTTCTCTGCAGAATTACTCCAGCATTCACTGAAGTCCATGGTAGTGGCTTCTCTGATACTACTGGAAGTGTGATTGACTGTTTGTGGCTCAGTCTTGGAAGATTCCAACAATTTGGTCATCGTTCATCCTAATGAGTCAACTGTTGTCCATGTCTTTGGGGATACACAGCACAGAAAAGGGATGTGCATTGGTGTATGCAAATATGCAATGTATATTTTTCAGGTATGCGTTTATACTGGGAACCATCACTGAATAAGCAAACAGTATTTGCATTTCTTATTGCATGGAATATAAAATGCATCTTACTATCATTTCTCTTTGTCATCCTGCTGACAGGAGTTGTATACAAAAGCAAATCTTTAGAGGCCTGTGGTGGATTGACCCTGGCTGGATGCCAGGTGCCCACCAAAGCCGTTCTATCACTCCCCCTTCCTCAGCTGGACAGGGGAGAGAAAATATAACGAAGGGCTTGTGGGTTGAGATAAGGACAGGAGAGATCACTCACCAATTACTGTCATGGGCAAAACAGGCTCAACTTGGAAAATTAACTCAATTTATTAGCAATCAACCAGAGTAGGGTAATGAGAAATAAACCCAAATCTGGGAACACCTTCCCTCCACCCCTCCCTTCTTCCCGGGCACAACTTCACTCCAGATTCTCTACCTACCCCCCCAGCAGCGCAGGGGGACAGGGAATGGGGGTTACGGTCAGTTCATCACACGTTGTCTCTGCTGCTCCTTCCTCCTCAGAGGCAGGACTCCTCACGCTCTTCCCCTGCTCCAGCATGGGGTCCCTCCCACGGGAGACAGTCCTCCATGAACTTCTCCAATGTGAGTCCTTCCTATGGGTTGCTTCATGAACTGCTCCAGCGTGGGTCCCTTCCACGGGCTGCACTCCTTCAGGAGCACACTGCTCCAGAGTGGGTCCCCTCACAGGGTCACAAGTCCTGCCAGAGAACCTGCTCCATGGGCTCCTCTCTCCACAGATCCTCAGGTCCTGCCAGGAGCCTGCTCCAGCATGGGCTTCTCACAGGGTCACAGCCTCCTTCGGGCACCCACCTGCTCTGGCGTGGGGTCCTCCCTGGGCTGCAGATGGATATCTGCTCCACCATGGACCTCCATGGGCTGCAGGGGGACAGCCTGCCTCACCATGGTCTTCCCCACAGGCTGGGGGGGAATCTCTGCTCTGGCACCTGGAGCACCTCCTACCCCTCCTTCTTCACTGACCTTGGTGTCTGCAGGGCTATTTCCCTTACATGTTCTCACTCTCTCTCTGGCTGCCATTTCTGTCTATCTCACAACTTTTTTCCCTTCTTATAAATGTTATCACAGAGGTGTTACCACTATCACTGATTGGCTTGGCCTTGGCCAGCGGCGGGTCCAACTTAGAGCCGGCTGGTATTGTCGGACACAGGGGAAGCTCCCAGCAGCTTCTTACAGAAGCCACCTCAGTAACCTCCCACTCTACCAAAACCTTTCTACACAAAGCCAGCTGGGCTTAAACCACAACACCACAGGCATATAATTTTTTTAAGGTGTAAAATATTTACTTTCCTAGACCCTGTCCCCTGGTAATACTTTAACTAGTGTATCTACTTCTATAATGTTGTTAGGCTTATTAGTTACTGCTTAATCTCCCTCAGCTCTGTATTTCACCGGACCAGGTCAGTTACTTCTATAAATATGTGCATTCTTCAAACAAGATTTTTACCACAACAGACTATATACTGAAATTTTATATGATTAAGTGTTTTGAAAAGGAATACACTGACTGCTATGTTTGATATATCTATTTATAAATAGATATTACAGTATCAATTCTTGTCATTCTACATTATTTCAGTAATGCCATTTTTATCAAGATCTTCTCCACTGCTAGAGTTCACCTATTTCTGGTCTTAGTAACACTGTCAATTCAAAATCAATTTACTCAAATGTAAGGTTACATACAATTTTTCAACGACAGCTGTTTACATGTCATGTTTGAAAACTCAGTCCTCAGCTGCATCAGATGATTTTTAAAAAAAAAAAAAAGTTTATTTTTTAACAAACATAATTTCAAAACAAATACATCACTTTTCTGTTATTTGAAAATAAAATTTACCTTGTATATTCATTGCCTCTTCAATACCCTATTTAAATCAGGAGTAGTGGAAACTAAGTAGGGAAAACTAATGCAGTGTAAGAAACAGATGAAATAATACACATAATTTTATTTAAAAAATAACATGCTTTCATGTACACACAAAAATATACCTGAAATCCTTTGTCACATCACTATGACCTATAAAATCTAATGTGCAATATTCAGTCTTTCTGAAATGTAAGATTTTATAGAAGGACAATGTATCTATATAGTATATAGCTTATTGTAGAGCCATGTAATAAAAATAATTATTATGCTTCCTTAGGTGAGCTCATTATTATCTGTTGAATAGTTCAAGATATAATGTTTCAAATTCTGAATAGATTCTGATAGTATATCTCATCTGGTAGTGACACTTTGGATCAGACATATTTCTTACCATAGAGCAGCAAATGACTTCAAAACAAATTTTACTTAAAAAAGCCTGGCCAACAGGCAAACAATTATATATAAGGTACATTATAACAAGATAAAACTTATTAAACATATAATAGAAATATTTATTATTTTCTTGGTTTAAGATTATTGCATGGAAAACTGTGTTAGATTTAATGCAGAATATTATCTGCATGCATTAAAAAACCCAACAACAACAACTTGCAGTTGTGACAATGTTCATTCCAAGTGTAATTCTGTAACTTTGCTAATATTAAAGAAACCTTAGTGCCGATTAACATGAATTTCAGGATGGGAGCTACCGTGAATGTCATCATCTTATGCCAGCTCTACATTTGTTCCTTATGCTTCTAATATCTGTTAAAGAAGATTAAAAGTTGAATAGAAAATGATTCCCAACTAGCATTGAGCTTCACAATTATATTATTTGTTAAAGTACTTGTAACTTTGAAAAAGAACAAGTACCACCTTTAAGAGATAAATGAGATTTTGAACAGGTAGAGTAGATATTTTATCTATACATTTCTGTATGCAGTGCTGAATTCTGACCACCTGAAAAAAAATTCTTAGGTCCAATGACTACAAGGCAAAACTTCAAAGTTTACTTGAAAACATTAAACCTTACATGTTTTTTAAAATTATTTTAAATGTTCTATTTTAATTCTTTTTTTTTAAATAACTGTTTGCTGAAGAATT